>OVBJ01000149.1:0-92859 GCA_900406535.1 Noccaea bulbosa | reverse complement strand
TCAAAGCGGGTCAAAAAATTGAGCAGGTCAGGCGGGTTGCGGGTCAGGCGGAGCGGGTTTTACCCGATTGACAGGCCTAAGTGGAAGACAGACAGGGCATATGACATGTAAAGACGGTCTCTTCTTCTGTTTTTTTTTCTCATTCTCTTTTGTCATGTCTATTTTTCATTTTTTTTAACAAAAAAAATATCTTTTTACATTGGGCTTCTCGTATTGGGCCTTGCGTTACTGCCATAAAAACACTTACCATTTCTCTATATTATCAATTACGATATATATGGGCCTAAGTAAGTTTTTTTGTTCAGATATGGGCCTAAATAACTAAAACATGGTTTTTCTAGGAACTATCTAAATTTTTTTTTTTTTTTTTGTCAACAAGGAATTATCTAAATTGATTCCAAGTTCTAGCAGTTGAGGAAAAATGAAAAGAGTACATATCACGAAGTTTTTTGGAGTTTGTTGTTAATACTAATAAATATTGAAGAAAAGTTACGAGTATATCGTAAGATGCATTGGTGGTTAATGTAAAACTTAGATATTTACCAGTATGTTGGAACTTGGAAGATGCATTGGTGGTCAATGAAGGTAGACCGGACAAAGGTCACCGAATAATCAAATATATCGCGTATACATTAAGGAAAGTAGTTAAAGAAAAAAAATTAAGAATTGTAGCATTGAGAAAAATAAAATAAAAATCGGACATGAAGAGCACGAATTGAACTTTAGACAAAATCTAGGGTTAGATCATGTGTTCAGTATCTGAAGATACTCGAGCTTGTCGTGGTGGCGTGGTGAGCCACTTTGCATAAACTTATCTTATTATCATCATTACTGGTCCAAGTACGTGTTGCTAAACATTAGTTTAAAATTGAGAAACTTACGTTGTCTTAGAAAATCGTTACTTTACAGACTCTTGACAACCTAGGCTTTGCTTTTGAAAAGATCTCAAGTTCTTTATTTATTTATTAGTACTACAAAATATGGATTTTTGGATGTGTATACTTACATGTGCATTAGACATCGATGATTTTCTTCTTGAGATGTAAAACTACACAATTCATACTCGAATTTGGGTTTCTTCGCACTGTCCAGAGTATATATTAAACTAATGCACATGTAAGTATATAATGATCGTTTCTGTTTAAAGAAGTTTTCGTATATCATGTTCGTGCTGTACTATAATACTATTAATCTAGTTGATTAAAAAAAGATAGGATCGTGTTTTCATTGCATATACACAATATATTGACCAAACATAAAATTTAGGATCCAGGAACAGTTTTTGCAAAACGGAGCTTTTGTCGGACAAAGTAGTCATGCCTCATTTTCATTACACCGACTTTGACAATTCCCAAGTTTTACATTTTCGTAAATTTGATTTTAATTAAAACTTATTTTTATTGTATTAAAAGCAAAGATCTAATAATTGGACGTGTTAATAATTGAATGTCTAATCACACGAACAAAAGGAAAAGGCAATTTACACGCGGGTCGGCTATAGTTAAACCATACCGGTCGTAGTATTGGCCCACGCCTAATGAATTGGTCGTCCCAACGAGACCGAGATCGCACTTATGTGATTAGGCTTTGCAAGACAACATTATTACTTCTACAAGGTTCGAATTCGGTTTGATTCTACATTTNTTTTTTTTTTATTTTTTTTTTTTTTTTTTTTTTTTTGTTATTGTATAGTTTGGTTTATTGAAATGAAAATAAAAAAGGTAGATTAAAAGTGAATATTGTTAGATTTGATTAACATATTTTTTCTGAATCCGCATTTTCCAAAACTAAAGCGCCATAATTAACATGCAGATACAAGTGTCAAAATCGCTAATCATATAAATTTGAAGATCACTATTAAAACAAAAAAGGAACTCATCAATAATTTACAATTACTTATTGATAATCATTATATCAATGTAAATTTTATGTTTATAAAGCCGATTTCACAACTTACCACCTAATAAAAATATACAAAAAATAGGTTTTCAGTAATTCTAGTGATTATGATGTTGGTATCAGTCAGCTATCTTCACCGTGTTAAGTAACAATCAAGATCTTTGGTTTTATTTAACAATATTAACGATGTTAAGCATCAGAAGAAAACAGCAACGAGAAGAAAATGCTTAAAAAAAAAGAAGATTTGGAAAA
Organism: Noccaea bulbosa; assembly: GCA_900406535.1. NCBI lineage: Eukaryota > Viridiplantae > Streptophyta > Magnoliopsida > Brassicales > Brassicaceae > Noccaea > Noccaea bulbosa. The sequence goes on along the minus strand of OVBJ01000149.1, from coordinate 90,708 downwards.
TCAATAAAAATCAATTAGAAGATTGTCGTTCCCGACTTAAATAGCGATGACCCGCACGCACGAGCACGAGTCTTCCATTTGCGTTTGATAGCGATTGTTGCACACGCGCGAGATCCTAGGCCGGCCACTTTATACCATTCAACTAAAATTGAACTGAAACTATAATCCTCCATTTTCTTCTTTCTTAAACCCAAAAACAGAAACGGCCGAATCTCTATTGATTCCGTCGTCCGATAAGCCAAATCGCCGTCTAAACTCAGGCGACACTTGGCGGATCTGCAACCCTAACTGTTTTGATCATCCCCGGCGGTAATCATTGAATCATTTTCTCGTTTTTTTCATGATTTGGATAAGTTTTGTAGTTCGCATTGCGTCTATGTTGATCAGATTCTGATGCATTTCTTTTTGGTTTCTGCATTTGATTGTGGCAGGTTGATCGAGGTAAAGCGGAACAGTGAAGGAGAGAGAGAGATGGATGATAGAGGAGGCTCGTTCGTAGCCGTCAGGCGGATTTCACAAGGTCTAGAGCGTGGAAGCGTTTACCATTCTTCATCTGGTAATCTCATCACTCTCAATTCCTGTTTCTATATCACGACGCTTTTATTCTTTCCTTCTTCTTATGGAACAAACGCGTTTTCGACTCTATAACAATGACACTCATCTCTCTCTCTCCCTCTCTCACTTTATCTACCTTCTCTATTTCTCTCTCTTCGCTGGCGGTTGCCTTGTTTTCGCGATTTGGTGTCGCAGATCTATGGTTTTGCGATTTGCGTTTATTGCTCTTCTGATAAACTCGTAGAGTTATGTGTGTGGATCTTCTATGTAAGTGCTATTTTTAGCATCGATAGATCTCTTTTACGGATGTTCCAGCTTGTTTGCAAAAAAGTTATCTGCAGATTTAGTCGCCTTACACTAAATTACTAGCTTGTTTTCATCGAGCATGTTGCTCGATCTTTGTTAGCTGTTTCATTGCTTCCGCTCTGAGTGTGAATTTGTGAAAAAGAGGAAGCTAATGGATTGGATTGTGTTTCATTATTTTCATCATTCTGTATTTGGAGAAGTCTGATGCTTAAATTGAGAGTTGTATGCTTCTCACGTATTGTAGAGGCAATAAAATATCGTATTTGTATCTTCAAAGCTATAAAAGTCAGCTCAAAGATGTTTGACTAGTCATTCTCTTGTATGAGCAATCAATTATTTAATGAAGAAGACCTCCGAACAACTAAAGTTTTTCATATTGCAGCTGAGGTTGTGGCTGGATCGGCAGCATGGTTAGGCCGTGGACTTTCCTGTGTTTGTGCTCAGGGAAGAGATGGCGACTCTCGTCCTTCAATTGATCTAACACCTGCTCAGGTAACAGTTTCCTCTGTTTCCTTGGTTACTGTATGATGATGGTTTTGCTTCTACTCTCTTATAAGTTGACTTCTGGTCAGTGTTTGTCAAATAGCTTATAACTTACATCTTTATTCGCCAATGCTTTCAGGAGGAATGCCTGCAGAGGTTGCAGAACCGCATTGATGTAGCCTATGATAGCTCAATACCTCAGCATCAGGTATGCTTTCCTTAAGGGTAGTGTTTGTAAGGACTGCTCACAATGAACTTTAGCCACCAAATGGATGATAGGTGTCTCAAGTTTACCAGCGCTTCATAAATCAAATTATTGGTTGCTCTTTCATATGCGTGTAGGAAGCTCTGAAGGATCTTTGGAAACTTGCCTTTCCTGAAGAAGAATTACACGGAATTGTATCTGAGCAGTGGAAGGAAATGGGTTGGCAGGGAAAAGATCCATCAACAGATTTTAGGTATGCCACTTATCATTTCATTGTCATTATCCTTAGATTTTCTCCACTTCAGTTGACTCACATTACAACACCTGGCAGGGGTGGTGGTTTCATATCTCTTGAAAACTTGTTGTATTTCGCTAGGAGTTTCCCGGTACGCATTTATAAACAATTGCAAAAATCTTGTTTTCGTTAAAAAATGTTCAATTCCAGTGACACTGTATCTGTACTCGTTTTCATATGATGCCATCACATATAATGTTTTCATCAGGTAGTTATACCGTTTTAATCGGGTCACTCAATTCTTGATGCCACTTGTTTCTTGCCTGCAGAAATCCTTCCAGGACCTTCTGAGGAAGCAGGTTGGGGATCGTTCTGTGTGGGAATACCCCTTTGCCGTTGCTGGCATCAATATAACATTCATGCTTATCCAGATGCTTGACCTTGAAGCAGGTACAGCCACGGATATTGATTTCGGTGATTGCATAGATATTCCTCTGTGAACATGCTTTTAACATGCAATCTGTCGATAACTAGCAAAAAGTAGCATAAACCACTCCTAGTTTCGATCTTCTAAATAGGCACCGCCTTTGATACTTGTTTTACCCAATTTGAGATACTCTGGTTCAGTAACACTATCCTACTTGTGCGTACTAACAATAAACACCCTTCAACTTTACAGTGAAACCACGAAATATCGTTGGGGAAACATTTCTGAGATTCCTTTCTGGTAAGTCTTAGACGATACCGATTACATGTCATGACTCGTTCTTTATCACGACTTAAGATCACTAAGTGTGTGTCCTTCGAATTGTGTTTGTTTGCAGTAAACGAAGCTGCGTTTGACCTTCTCTACTGCATTGCCTTCAAGCTAATGGATCAGCAATGGCTCTCCATGCGTGCTTCATACATGGAATTTAACGTAAGTACTGCTCTTACCTATCCTAAAGTTTTAGATTCAAAGAAACATGGGTCTTATTTTGTCACCACATGAATAATGGTAATTGTATGAAAAAACAGACGGTGATGAAATCGACAAGGAGGCAACTAGAGAGAGAGATTATGGTTGAAGACATAACATGTCTTGAAGATTTGCCATCATACTGTCTTCTCAGCCAATAGAAAACAGCTTACCAGAGGCTACTTTGTAAGTAGAAAGATCTAACACCTCAAAATCTCTATATCAAAGCCTAAGACAACAACAGAGCAAACAAATAAAAAAAGAAGACAAGGTTTCTCTCTCTCTCTCTCTCCCTCTTCGCTTCTGCCATTTCCTTTACGTTAGTGTTGGTTCCACGAATCATCGGACGTTGAAATTGTTGTTTCTTTGAGGCAAGGTTCAGGTTTTTGTTTTTTTTTTTTCTAACTTGTGGTGTAAAAACGTTGTCGGTTAGTTCGTTTTTGGGGCTAATAAATCATTCGGTTATACTTCCATTTTCCAGTATTGCGAAGACCCCAAAAGGACTCTTTCCTCTCTTGGTCCACTATTCACAACTCTTTGACACCAAGCTAATTTGCTATGCTGCGACGGTGACCATGACTGTTTTCTGCCTATAATAAACCGTACTAGGATCGGTCGGGTTAGCCCGGTCAAACAGTGAGTGGTTTATATAGAGCCACATAATCTAATTCTTATCAGCCGATATAATACTATTTATAAAACCGGGTCCAGCTAGATATGTATTTTACAGTAAGTCAAATGCAATGTAGCTGTTGGAAATAAAATTTTGTGTTAAAAATATATAAAGTTGCGATGATTAGATCACACAGTTTACGACGGGTTAATTTTATATACTACGTCTCTTTCTTTACACGATTTGGTCTTCTAAATCACTCGAGGGCTTTAATTTGGCGTAGATATATCTCAACTTGTATATTTCCATAATAAAGTAATAAAGATATATATCCACAATAAGAAATTATGGAAATACATATATATCTCTCTCTCTGACATTCACGGATTCACCCTGTAAATTATCTCATCACACCGTACATCAACACCATCGCGACCCCAATCTTTCCATAGCTCATGATTCCCTTGGACGCCACGTTTTTTACGTTTTCCACGTTTCCCGACGATGGAGACGGCGACGGAGAAGGAGTGATCGTAGATGATGCGGCGGCGAGTACGGGAACAGCGAGTTTCATCCCACCGAGGCAGTGACCAGGAGTAGGGCAAAGGAAGTGTATAGTTCCAACTTTTGTAAGATCGATCTTAGTGTCTCTGTTGGAAAACCTCTGCGTCGCTCCGCTACCATCGCAGCCATCGAAGCCAGCTTTATCTACCACGAAGACCGCATGTGAAGGACCATATTTGAACTCTGATTGGTCAAATACAAAATAAAGAGAAAGAAAACAAAAAACTTTCAGCTTGTGAGAAGGTCAAACTTGGGCTTCTTGTGATGCAAGTAGTAATCAGCACGAACAACTTTTAACCTAAATGGTAGGGGTCAACAGAGGTTTCTTATGAGTTATGAACCAGTTAATCAAAAAAATATTTTATATACCTAGGGTGTCACCGACTCTGAAAGTCTTTCCACCAACCCAAGTCGTGTAGTTGACACCAGTGTTCCAACCAGCGGTATCGCCGACCTGGAAAGTCACGGCCAAAACGTCAGGGAACGCGGCTAGGAGGAGGAGGAGGAAAGCGGCGGCTACCGTTGATCTCATTGAGATATATAATGTATATGGAGAGATGAAGACGGATAAAATATATATACAGATCATGAGGAAGAGGCTAAAATGTGAGGTGAGTTATATAGAGTAAGGCCGTGAGGAGGACAAGTATTACGAGAGAGTTGATAAATAAAAATGTTTGTAAATGTCATGGCTTGATCAATTGCCAATTAAATTTATCAAGTTCCTCAGCTATTTACATATGTATTTGTTTTAAACCCGTTATTATCATGTTTACCAATTCTTTGTTCTTTGTATAAATGACGAATTATCTATGTGCAAGTAGCTCAACTTTTTTTCCTTCGATATATATTTGTAACTCATGACATGTAGGGAAGAATGATTTACCTCTTGTAAAGTCGATACATATAATATTGATCGGTTATTGACGGCCAATCTCGAATCTGTAAATGTGATGTATCGAAGACACGAAAGTTTACCATATAACACAACATGCGCCGTAACTTATAAATATGATAAGAATATTGCTGTGTATATATTTCACACTTTTTTTGAGGAAAAAGTGTGACAAATACAGAACATATATAATAGAAAAGAAAAAAGAGGATAGTAAATTAGGGAATTATGGAGAAGACATCTTTAACAAGTTTAGAAAAAAATGATAATAAATGGCTATACATCACGTTTATGAACCCCTCTTCCATTAAAAGTTGTAGCTAGAGATTTGCAAACTTCAAATTTTTGCAAGTTTGGGAATATCTACGAGAACCAAGAAAGAATTATAAAAATGCAAAATGGTCAATGAACAAGATAGATTCATTATACAAAAAGAGCAGGTGGTGGTGAAGTAATTTCAAAGACCAAGACCAAAAAAATATCGAGCAAAAAATGCTCTGTCTCCACTGTAATTTAGGTCATGACACCGTACATCAATACCATCGTGGCCCCAATCATTGCATAGCTCATGAGTCCCCTAGACGCAGCGTTTGGGGGCGGTGGAGGTGTTGACGGCTCTGAATCCGGCATGGCCGAAGGAGAAGCAGGTGGCGGCGTTAACAGGTCTGACTCCGGCGTGCCGGCCGGCGGAGAAGCAGATGGCGGTGGCGAACCAGTTTTGGGCGGAGATTTAGGGGAAAGCGGTGGAGAAGGAGGGGAAGGGGGTGAAGAAGGGGTGGACGGAGGTGAAGCAGCGGCGAGGACGGGAACGGCGACCTTCATGCCACCGGGGCAGTGACCAAAGATAGGACAAATGAAATGTATAGTTCCTACTGTTTTAAGATCGATCTTAGTGTCTCCATCGGAGAAACTCTGTGTCGCTCCACTACTGTCGCAGCTATCGTAGCCGGCTTTATCCACCACGGACACAGCGTGTGAAGGACCATACTGAAACTCTGAAAGAATAAAACCAATAGCTTGTTTAGGATTAAACAACTGGTTTCTTGTAAAGCAAGTAATCTATATGAAGATATTTAACCTAGATAATCGCTAATAGCTTGTTATTGGGAAACATATTTTCGTGCGAAGCAGGTAATCTTTGTGGAGTGAAAAAACAAGTATTTCATTTACCAAGAGTGTCACCGACTCTGAAAGTCTTTCCAGTGACCCAAACCGTGTAATCGATACCAGTGGTCCAGCCTGAAATATCGCCGACCTTGAAAGTCACGGCGAAGACGGCAGGGACTGCCGCTAGGAGGAGGAGAAGAGCGGCCGCTACAGTTGATCCCATTGAGGTATCAGGTATATACTGTAAAGATATAAGAATGATTATAGAGAGAGAGAGAGATGCGTATAAAACTAGTGGTGTAGTACGAGTTATATAGAGAGGCTATGAGGAGGACGATGACGACCACTAAGAGTGTTTATAAACGGAATGTTTGAAAAAGTCATGGGCGCTTCGACTGCCAATTATCAGCTGTTTTCTTTTATATTTCCTTCAAAATCATTGTTATCATGTTAACTAATTATCTTCTTTTTTTCGTTTTTTTATTTCATTTTTCCGTCGTAAATCAAATGACAAACCTTCTTTTTCTATCATGACATTCATGGAAAAATGATATACTTGAAATTCGAAGACTCTAAAGTTTACCATAAAACATGTTATGAGTAATAAGATTGACCTGTATCTGTATGTAACTATGTTTATGTTCATTACTAATTTACTATTATAAAACACACTCAAATGGTTTTTAAACATTTGAATTCCTCCGACTCAAAAACGATTTTTGTTTCTATTGTTTTGGAAATTGTATTGAGTCTTTGTTGAAGAAGATTCAAACAATATAATCGTTATATTTGTCAAAATATACAAATGTAATCTATATCTTTTGGTAGTTTCTATCAATACTGTAAGGTCCCGTTTACGCATTTAGCTTATATGAATGTCTTGGTTTTTCTTTAGATGACCAAAAAATGAAAATTGCTAATTTTGGATTGAAATGATCGAAATGAAATCTTGACAATTTGAGATGAAAATTAATAACAATACATTAATAGCAAGGAGATGGCTACCACGTTACCTAACGTCGCTTTCAATAATCGAAGATACAGATTCTGTATGCACGGTGTTCGTTGAAAAAAGATCTTTGCATTTTTTCCAAATTTTTGTAAGCAGAGGAATGCCTACGAGATCCAAGTAATCAAAACAGAAAAATGCAAAATTGTCAATGACAGAACAAGAATCCCATAAAATAAAAGATATTATTACTATTAGCTTGACTAAAACTTAAAGAATTAGTTTTTAAGAAAGAATCAATCATTTCTCTCACCATAATTTTCAAGTACGATTGGTTTTTTCATAAAAACGTGTGAATGTAAATCGTTGACCTATATCAACATTCATACTAATGTTTTTTCATTAGTTATTGAAGTGATTCAAAAAATGCTATTACATTCTTTTTTAACAAGGTTAAATCGACGGAAAATACAATTATCGTTAATTAGTCTCCAACGGGTTACTCCAAGCCCATTACATTAAAGTTGGGCCAAAATCCGGTGGGCCCAATACCGGCATAAAGTCAACGCATTTCAGAAGCGAGGCTCGAAGGTTAAGTTGGTAACGAGAGGAGTAGGGGAAATGCAGTGTGGCAGATTGAAATTGGAGGCACCACAAGTTGGATCTGTCTTTCAACTTGTCACCACTTATTTTTTTTTTCATTTCCTACTTCCATTGAATCTCACCACTTTCTCTCTTTATCTTCTTTGTCCTCCTGAGGCACAAAAAAACAAGTCTCCACTTTTTTTCCTTCGTCCACAGGAATTCACCTAATCGATTTAAGCGAGATACGGATAAGCACAAGTTCAACTTCATATAATTCCAAAACCCATTGCTCATTTTATGTTTTCGCATATTTATATATATCAATCAAAGACAAGAGAGGTCATATATAATAACACACTCCATGAACCTATACCAATATTTCAATTTTCAACTTCTTTTGATGACTGACATAAGATATTTTGTTTTTCCTTAGAAATGAAAAAGGAAGAAACCGTTACCACGATGATGAAGTCTTTTCATATAATATAGGGATATAGTTTATTTAAATAAAAAAAAAGCAAAACATGCAACTAGTCATACACAATAGCTGATGTGGCCATCTCAAAGCAAATGGGAATTCTTTATTTCAATGAATTATCTACATTCATTTAATCTTTATGCATATGAACACAAAGCAGGTAGTTTCCAAAACCGTAATCACAGAGAAAACAAGAAATGCTGACTTTTTATTCATATAAAAAAATTCAGGTTATCTTCATGGGTACATATAAAAACGAGCTTGTCATGTTTTCTTACTATAACTCAATGTGGGATTAACAAACCAGAATCAATCCCAAAGTACCAAATAAAGATTCTTACAAAACCAATGGAGGAAACAAATAAGAGTGTGCTTGATGATTACTTTACGAGTGCTATGGCGCTTACTGAGTCAAATGTCCATCGCGTGCCTACCCGTTACATTCTTCCACCTTCACAACGACCAATGTTCTGTCCAAGCATTGGCACCGAGACCATCAATCTTCCTGTCGTTGATCTCGCCTTCTTACACGATCCTTTGCTTAGACCTCGTGTCATCCATGAGATTGAAATGGCCTGCAAGGGATTTGGTTTCTTTCAGGTAACAACACTAACACTCATGTTTTTGGCTACATACACACACACTACACATGTCTTATGTCTGCTTAGGTAAGACACAATTACAAGTAATGTAGCTCAAGTTCATGCTTTATACCATATCTAAATGAATAGGGTGTTGATGTGTCCTATACATGTGTCTACACATTTAATTCAGTCATGTGTTTCATACTTTCATTTCTCGGGTCACTAGGACTAGTGTGGAATCTACTTATACCATCTACCAGTCACGCCTGATATATGACTTTATATCACATCTTACTGTAAAAAGTCCCTTATCAAAGCAAATTGAAAAAAAACAATAAAGTCCTTAGTTCCTATATTTATTGAGAAAATAAAAGAAAACAGAAACATGTTTTATCTTTATTCTTGATGCAAATATCATGTATCTTGGTTTCATTAAACCACACTACACCTTTGAAACTTACTTCTCTACAGATTATAAACCATGGAATATCAACATCCGTGGTGAAAGATGCGCTAGATGCAGCTACAAGGTTCTTTGACTTACCTGTAGACGAGAAGATGCTTCTTGTTTCTGATGATTTCCACAAGCCAGTAAGATACGGTACCAGCATCAGCCATTCAACAGACAAAGTTCATTACTGGAGAGACTTCATCAAACATTACTCTCATCCTCTCTCAAAATGGATCAATCTCTGGCCATCAAACCCTCCATGCTACAAGTAACTACACAAATCTTCGCCTAACTTCACTATCTAAACATCAAAACAGAACTTGTTCTCATCCTTTTCTTTGCCACAAGAGAAAAAATATGGAGATACGCACAAGCAACTCATGTGCTACATAAACAACTAATCGAAGCTATCTCAGAGAGCCTGGGACTGAAGAAACACTACTTACAAGAAGAGATAGAAGAAGGCTCGCAAGTCATGGCCGTGAACTGTTATCCAGCGTGTCCTGAACCAGAACTTGCCTTGGGAATGCCACCACACTCTGACTTTAGCTCGTTGACCATCTTACTACAGAGTAGCCAGGGGCTTCAGATAATGGACTGCAACAACAAGTGGTCCTGTGTGCCGTATATCGAAGGAGCTCTGATAGTCCAGCTCGGAGATCAAGTGGAAGTGATGAGCAATGGTGTATACAAGAGTGTGATTCACAGAGTAACGGTGAACAGAGATATCAAGCGTCTGTCTTTTGCGAGCCTTCACAGTCTACCTATCGACATGAAAATAAGTCCAGCACCTCAGCTCGTAGATGGAGATAAACCAGCTGCTTATGGAGAATTCAGTTTCCAAGATTTTCTTGATTATATTTCTAGCAACGATCTTACACAGCAAAGGTTCATTGATACACTCAAGAAGAACAATTTATGAAGATTTTTTTGCATGAATCTTGTATTTAATATAATTATATATAATCACTATGGCAATCACATAACAAAATGACTAGATTTCTTGTTTATATGGGCAATGTCATTTTCCATTTCTCGTGAGGGGGTGAATTTGAGAAGAAACTATTATATTTGGACGAAATCAGAAATACTGATATAATATGGGCTCGTGTTAGATATTAAAGGAAGGTTTAGACAAAAATAAAAAGAACAACTAATACGTGGCAAGAGGGAATTACGGAAAAGGTCTCTCTGCTTCTTCATCGGTGTCTCTGTGCCGCTTCCGATTGCTCTTTCCTCTTCCTCTTCCTCTTCCTCGTTGTTTTGCTTCTTCTCAGGGAAGCGAAGAACACTGAATATGACAGAGGAAGAGGTAGCGATGGAAATGGAAGCTGTAGAAGCAGTTTATGGCGAAGACTGCGTCATATTGGAATCATACCCTCCTCATCTTCACCTCCGCATCAAGCCCCGTACCGCCGAGATCTCTTCTCAGCAGGTTTTTCTCCGTCTTTGATGTTTTTCCTTTTCTCATGATGTGTTTCTGGAATCGAGAATTGACCTTTTTTGTTTGTTTGCTAAACTTGAAACTATCGGAGAAGAAGAGAAAAACCCAGACTTTACGAATTGAGATCGAGAGCTTAGAAATTGGGCTTTGTTGATGGATTCGGCGATCGTCGAATCTGTAATTGGGATTAGAGAAGCTTACTTGTTTCGATCTTAAGAAATAGAATAGCTTTTAAGCAGAAGTGGATGCAGGAGTATGATTTGACGCAACTGTATTATCTCAAAATTGAGTTTTTTATGTAGCAAGAGCTTAGTGATAACTTATTCGATGATGATTTTATATTAAATCTCTTTCTTTGCTATTTGGTAATGCTTACCCTTGCAGTTTGTGGAAGCAGTTGTGAGAATACAGGCAGGTTCCAAGGTATATTTTGGTTTCGATAATGTCATTGTCCTAGAAGCGAGACTGATTCTAGCTCTCTTATTAAGCTAAAAATATCTTCTTTGTGTTACAGTATCCAGACGAGCCGCCTCAAATTAGCCTGCTTGAATCCAAGGGTCTTGATGAGCAGAGACAAAAGCATCTGATGGGCATAGTGAAACAGAAAGCGTCTGAACTTTCATCGTCTCTAATGCTAGTTGAACTTTGTGAGGTAACAACTCAATAGACCCTTTTCTTGAATACTAGTGTGTAAACCTCAGCGTTTTACTTGATTGTCTTGATGAGAAATAAACTGCTGGTAGAGATGTTGCCTAGTTAAAAGTTTGAAAAGGCATATGCTTAAGTTTTCTGAATCACAAGCAGGCAATGTGTATGTGCGTTGACATGCGCAATCTTGAACTAAGATTGGAGTCTCATGTAGTGTGGCAAACATGTATGTTTCTAGGAAGCAGTAGAGAGGCTGACGATTATGAATCATCCGGATGGAGATTGTCCAATGTGTTTGTATCCGTTATTCCCTGAGGATGGAGGGAGTAAACAAATGCCATTTATGAAGCTCATGTCTTGCTTCCATTGTTTCCACCGGTAAAGAATCCTTACAATTCTCTGTTCTCTCTTATTTCGGGAATGTTTTTCCAATGTTTGGGGGGTGTCTAATTGCTCTTCATTGATTTCAAGTGATCAGTGAGTGCATCATTAGGTGGTGGAATTGGCTTCATACGCAGAAAGAAGCTGATTCAAAATCTGGTGACGCTTTACATGTGCATAGAGAAACAAGTGATCAAGAAGGTTCGTATTAAAAAAGATCGGTTATCCAAAGGAGAGTTCAATAAAAGACTCTGAATGAAATAAGTATTGCAGAGAGTTGTGGATGGGGAGATAAAAGCTTGGGAAACTGTCCAGTGTGCCGGAAAGTGTTTCATGCAAGTGATATTGAACATGTTCTCAACTTAGTCGGTGATTCTCAATCATCTCAACAGGTGAATGAAGTCATCAGCTCTGGATTCAGTTCTTTGCATTCCACAATGCAAGATTCAACCTTTAATTCTCTTTTATGGAACAGGACTCTAGTTCGATACAAGGTGAGGGCCAAGACCCACTGCTTCAGTCAGATTCAGAGAAGATAAGAAGAGACCGGTTTGAAGCTATGCTAAAGACACAGGAAGAAAAAGGAGGTTTGGTTCAACCGAAGAAAAACATATCGGTTGTGCCCGGTATGTATCTTCCTCCACCAGCTCCTGCATCATCTTTATCAAATGCAGAAGAAGCCAGTCTGAGTCAAGAACAAGAACCCAAAGAAGCGGACGCAGAGACAAACTCTAGTAGCTCCACCAACAGGAGAGGCCGGGGCAGAGGCAGAGGTCGGGGCTGGGGACATAATGTTAACAGAAGGAAGCAGAATTCACAAGATCCAAGAAAACCGACGAAGCAATGGGTGCCGAGAAGTTGACAAAAAAACTATGTATTATTGAAATCTCGAGAGAGACATCGAAACTCAGACTCAAAACACAAGAGTGTATACTTCATAAAAATAAGATATTCGGCCAAAAGTCGTTCCTTTTACGACTTTGTAAATGCCTATGGAGCTTTTTTTTTGTTCTTTGTTTTATCAAAACACAAACGCCATGTGAGAAGACAGTGAGAAACCTCCCTTCATTACAAAACACACAACATATACGAAACAATGTCGTCACAAGGTTGTGGGCCTCAATAATAATTGGGCTTGGGCTTGAGCTTAATAGCTTATTAAAGGTCTGAGTAGAAAATTACTAATTAGAAACATATTAGCTTAACCGGTTTGTAAGTGATCCTAAACTGAATTTTTTCAGTAGTGTAATCGCCGGCGATACTGCTTATTTGTCCGATGTCTTCTCCGTCTGCGGTCGCCGATCTCTTGGCCTCGCTTGCTTACCGGCTTCAGAGTGGAAATGTAGTTGTCGAAGAAGAACTGGAGGGAACGTCTTCATCTATGGGACTCGCTATCTCAGAGCTTAACCGATCTCTGACTCTGGACATGGGCGGCGACGATTCTGGGGTCAGGGTTTTGGACGCGACCATGTCTCTTATGTGCTTCAAGGCACCTCAGGTTAGTATATCTTCTATTAAAGTCTTGATTTTGCGGTGTTTCTATGTATCTCGTGCTTCTTACTTGTGCGTCTCTCAGGTTTTTGATTCGGCGATTGAGTATCTGGTGAAGACAATTGTTTGCGTCTTATCATCTTCAATCAGTTTTAGGGTGATTAAGTATCACAACGAAGAAGCATTACAGTTTAGGAGCTCGAATCTACCTCGGTGCTCTGAAGAATTGATTCAAGTCTCCAAAGAGATCATTGATAAACTGGGGGCAAACGGTGGGTCTGATTTAAGCTTTTCTTAGTAAGCTTTTAAATCTTTTCTTCTTTTTTGTTTTTCTGACTTGGAACTGTTGTTTGTAGGAAAATTGGCTACAATGTTGTTCCAAGCTGTTGTGAGATCGGCAGCTTCAACATCAGTGGATGGAAGAAACAGAGCTGTCTCTAAACTCTTTGCTTACTTACCAAGAGAATCATCTATAGAGAACCACGAAATACCACTGAGGTTTGACCTCTTGTACTGTTTCTAGCCCAAGCTATGTTAGTCGATAGAACTTGTGAAACTGAAGCCACGGCTTCTGCTTTGTTTGCTCTCTTGTTTCAGAGAAAGGTAGACCGGTCTGACACTTTTTGATGATCAGGATCCTGTTCTGGTATCAAGATCCATTGTCTTTGAAGGAAGATGTTTCCAGAATCTTGAAAGATGTGGTGGAGAGGCCTTTCCTTTGTCTAAACAAGGAGCTCTTTGAGAGGCCAGAGTGGCGTGATATCGTCGCCTGCTTAGCGCTTTCTCCTTCAATGTTTATCAACACTAGAGCCCTCTTACATAAGTGGCTTTTGCTTACGTGAGTTCCATTCCAATCCGTGTCACATTTAACCTTCCCTAGCTTTCCATCTTCCTTGCTTTCTGATGCAGTATCGTTCTTAACACCAGGGGACTTGCTTCGGTCTTTGAATTTCTTGCCGGTTTGATCTCTGCTATAGTTGACATAATTTCAAGACCAACGTGGTGGGGTATACCAGTGGAACTAGCGTCCTTGTTGCCATTCTCTGATGCATACTTCCCTTTCCAGTGTCAAATTCTGAGAATCTTGGCTGGTCCTCTCACTTCCAAGTCACTCTTGATGTTAGCTCATACTGTCAAGAAACCATTTGCTGTTCCTGGGCAACAGCGAGGGGATTCTCATTGCAGGCCTACTCCAATAAAATTCCAAGCGTTAGATGACAAAACCGAATGGTAAGTGTAGATGAAACTGAAATTTGATTCCCACGTGTTTGATCTATATATATTCGTCTGATGTTTTATCGTCTGGCAGGGCCTTGGCTATTAACTTCCCAGATTGGTTTTATTTTGCGTCTGCTATGCTCTTCTCAGAAGGAAATTCGTTAGAAAATATCCACCGTAGAAACACTTCACAAGTTGCAGGCAGTAGACAAGGATGTGATGTGGAAGGTGCCTTCACTGCTGCGGCAACATATCTGGGTTGGATTCTGAACCCTGTAAGTGGAGCCATTCAAGAATCACTAACCAAGTCTCTCATTAGAGTCTCAGAGATATGTACCAGCAAAAGCTGCGGCTCAGAAGCACATCGTAACGAGACTATAACTGGCAAGAGAAAGAAACCAGACAGACTCAAAATAAACGTTGCCAGTACTGTGGAAGATCTGGTCAGAGAATTTGACAAGAAAATCACCAATTCGGTTTCTTATGAATTGGATTCTCAGAAAACGCGTCCATCTTTCAGCTCTGGCCTCCAAAACAGTTTGTTGGTAAGAAGAGTGGTGGTTGGCCTACTGATTGGTTCTCAATATTCAGTAGCAGATGAGGAGTATGAACTAGTACTGCACTACGCTGCAACTGGGAAAATACTTACCATTAAGAAACCGCGAACTTCCGGATTCAAACAAGCAAAGGGAAAGGGAAGCTCTAAAGTGTCTGCTTTGTTGTCGAGTGAAATCACCAAGGAGGAGGCTATTGAAGGCACACGTCTTGTTTTCAACTTAAACGACACTTTGGAGAGTATGTGTGTGTCGAGTTTTGAAGCTGAAGAAGACGCCCAGGAGTTTGTTAACCAGTTTAAGCTTAAATCGAGCAAGTATTTGGTGAAATGCATTGACCGCTTGATTCAACTTCACTGTGAAGAAGACGGAGATTCAATACTAAGCGACTTAAATATCAGACTGCTACACTGGACATTAAAAGGACGAGAAGATCCACAGTTCAACGAAGATCTTGATAACATCGCTGCTAAACTGGCCTTCATATTCTCGCCCGTGTGACTGCCTTCAGCCTGACTCGTCATATTTGATGGTACAGATATTTTTGGGAAAATGGTGATCAGATATGAACTGTTTAAAGTACTCTGAAGACTGGGATAAAGATATGAAAGGTAACTGAAATCGAATGCCTTGTTTCATTTATATTCTAAAATAGTAGCAAAATCATTAGTGGCAAGCCTATTTAGTTTTCAACATTCTTGGCTAGTCTTGAAATTGATTTGCTGTAATATATTGTCACTGCTAAATACGACATCTAGTGCACTAGTTTGTTTAGAGCCTTAACGTTTTATGTTGGTAAGGTAACAGAAAATTATATGATTGAGCTTTAAAAAAATTTCTTTGAGCATCATATCATATTAATCTTAACTCTTTATATTTCACCTCCACAGTTGAAATCAATTGATTTGCCTGGATTGTACCAGAGGAATTGGAGGATTCAAAGGTGAGCCTTGCATCTACTTGATGCCTTTTTGTCATGCTTCTAATTCCACTAAACCTAAGCTTCATCTTTTTGTTTGTTTTCATTGTGTAAATCTTTTATCCTCACGCAGTAACTAGGGATAAAGACAAGAGGGGGAGAGATTCTGTCTATTGGGTTATGGGAGAGACAAAAGGAGAGAAGAAGATGCAGAGAAGATTCATAAAAAATAACAGATCATGTGGCTTCACTATCAGACAAGAAGCGAAGAGCTGTCAGATGCGAACTCAACAGAGAAGAATCCGATGGTGACAGACCCCACACCCACCCACTTGGAGTTGGAGATCATCATATTATAGCAGCTAGCAAATATTATTTACCCGTCACTAGTTTCTTGCTCACATCTACGGATCTATCAATTTATATTTACCCTCTTATTTTTTTACTTCCTTTATTTACATGATCCTTATATCAACAAAAAATATATTCAACACTTTCCTGGGAACAACAATGCTAAAAGCAATGATTAAGGAACAAAAAAACAACAACTGCCAAGTACTACAAACATTTCAATTTTTTTAAGAATTTGAGCGTTGTACTGTAAGAAGAATCTCTTTCTATATTTGTAGGATATATGTATATATAGTACACAACACAACGTCCTACTTGATAGAGTAGGAACGAGTGCATACCGTTTCAAGAGACTCCATGAACAAAGCAGAGAAACTTGTCAACGCTTGGAACACACCAGGCAACCCTGTCTGAAGATTATTGAGAGTCATGGCTCTTGTCACTTCTATTGCCTTTGAATGTTTCATCATCTCTTCCTCTACTCTCCTTTGACAAACCGCAAGCTCCGACTTCTTATCGCTTAACGGGTCTCGAGCGTCTAACATGTGTTGGTTGTCGGGTCCTGAATCGGGTAAACCGACACCGACCATTGAGTATGACTGGTAATATTTCCTCTCCAGGTTTCTAAGCGACGAAGCTTTCTTCTCGAGCTCTTTCGATGCTGTTTCCGTCCGTTTCTTGATCTTGTGTTCATCAGCTTGTTTAGCAGATATCACGTGCACAACGTTGATGAAGCTTTTGATTGCTTCGGACGCCACTGTGTCCGGGACACGGTCCAGAGCGAGTTTCCACTCATCGCAGAACCCGTAAGCATCGACCGGCTCCTTGTGATGGTTACTGGCGTCTTCGTGGCAAACCGGAAGAAGAGTTAGCTTGAACCAGGCGTGAACTGATTGTATGAAGTCTCGTTGGAATTTGATCAGATGACTGAAACTGGAGTGCCAAGAAGATACGACTGATTCCAAGTCACGCGTTGCTTGTCGGTGTAGCTCAGAGGTTGATTCACCTTTGCCTGATCTGTTGATGAGCCCTCGAACTTGCTGCACAATGCTGTTCTGTGTCTCGTGGAATTGATGCATTGCTTTCCACATGTACATATAGCTGCATCAGGATCAGGAGATTAAAACACAGAGATTAATGTCTCCGAAGTGGTAACATTTAATTCAATGACTTATTATGATTTTGTCAAACAAAATGTCTCAATTTATTACAGAATTTAGCTCTTCTGAAGCTATATTAGTTATAAGATAAGCCTAACTCATAGTGAGATCGCCTCTAACTTTGAGACATGATTTCCGATTTCAGCAGTATACTAGTTACTTAAAAAGCTAAGAATTAAGCTGTAAAGATAAGAGAGGTAAGGGACGTTTTTGTCTTGCTCTAAGCATATCAAGGACCACAGAATTCTAAAGCGCATGGCCTCGAAATTGCCTCATTATTGCGCTCACCTACTTATTAGTCCACGAGGTTCTTATAAAAGATATGAAAAGTAGGTGGAAGTCACCACCAATTGCAAATAATGATAGCTTGCCAAAAATGTCAAGTTCAAGAAAAATGTAGGATCACAAGGCAACATGAAGCAGCGGGTGATTTACTTGTTTAGAGAAAAGAGGAAACTTACCCATGACAGAGTTCAACGAGCTGAGGAACAAGGTCGGTATCACGAAGACGGATTATGGCAGAGGATGTAGTTGTAACAGCTTGAGATGTAACAATGATGAGAGACTGTAACCTCGTTATTGAGGACTTTGTCTTGTCTAGCTTAGCTTCATCATCTCCTTTATACTCTTGGCTTTGAAGTTGTGATAACTTCTTCTCGTGCTCAATCTTCACACCTTCTCTAGCCTGAAAACAGAAAAAAAATCAACATTTACCAATAATCAATCAATTGGTAAGTAAGATTCATCAAAAGTTAAAAAACCAACAAGGGCTTGATTTAGACCTTGATTTCTTCATACAGCTTCTTCTCCCATGCCAAGAGACGGTCAAGAGTGGAACAGAGGCTCTTCATACTGTTTGGTTGATCCAATGTCGTCGTGTCTATCCTGTACTTGACTGCCAATGGCGGCTTCGAGCTCCATGTCGAGCTCAGGTTGCTGAATATGCTACTCGAATGAATCACAGTTTCTAATACAACAAAATTCACAAAGGAGAAACCAAATCAACTTTGCGAAACTCAAATTTCATCAATTGTTATCAAGAACAGAAGGAAAGATATTCAAACTCACTCTTCAATTGGCTGAAACTTCGATCAAGCTGAGCTCTTCCGAGCTCAAGCATCTGAGATACTTGATCTCCCGCGGCGGCCGCCTTGTCGAAATTCTCCTTGATCGCGTCAACAATTTCTTTCAAATCCCTATGCCTAACCACCATCTTCATGTCGGCCATCTCTCCTCCGCCTCTATAGCTACGGGAAGATACCGTCGCATCATCTGCTATATCGTGGTTTCCTTCTTCAGCGCCGCCGTATTGTTGCGGCAATGGCGAAGGTTGCTGGTGGTGCCGTCTCATCGAATTACTTCTCACGGTAGATCCGAAGTCGGAGCGAGTCCCGATCTCCGAAACTGACTCTCTATCTTCATTTTCCTCCTCCGTGGCGTCTGAGGAGCTCGAAGTGCTGTAGTGATCGTGAACGTCCCATTCGCTACACTGTACTTCTTCTCTCTCCGTCTCCTCTTCCTCCACTGGACTGTTTGCTGATTCGAACTGCTTCTTCTTACCCGTATGGAAAAAATCATACTCTGACCTCTCTGTTTCGGTATCCTCGCCGTCGCCGATATCGCTAGATCGACTATCGGGTTTCTGTTTCCTCTCTTGAGCCTTCATGTTGAAGAATTCGGAATCGGGAGGAGAAGGAGGGTAGAAATTTTCCCAATTCCAGACGGAGGAGGCATGGGAGGGAGTAGCGGAGTAAGTGGAGTTCTGGTAAGCACCGGGATAGAAATTGGGCATGAAATTGGATCTCTCACTCCTCGGAGAAGACGAAGGGCTTGTATCCGAGAGAATATGAGGTAGCTTAGGTCTTGGTTGCTGTTTCCTGCGTCGATTGGAAGAGGCGGTCGTGATTGGAGGCTGCTTGTGCTTGGAACTGGCAACGGAAGGAGACACCGAAGGAGGAGGAGGATGATGAACGGAAGAAGGAGCAGGCGACGGCGGAACACGTGGAGGGATGAGATTGACCGGGGAGTGATCAGAAGTAGGAGGAGGAGGATGATGAGGATGGAGGAAAACTGCCGGAGTCTGATCCGATACAGAGAGTGGCTCACCGGCGGCGAATAAGGAAAGAGCAGATCCAGTGAGACGAAGCGATCGGCAGTAATCGGCGTGAGCGGCGGCGAGATGATGTCGAGCGTAGACAGCATCTTTCATCAGCCGGCGGCGATCCTTACACCGCCGAACAGTATCCTCGCTATCGAGTTTCGACGCAGCACATCCCATGTCTTCTTCTTCTTCAGCTTCTTACGGTGGCGCGTGAGCTCTCTGCATTTCCGACCACAGAATCATACAAAAAGAGAGAAAAGTTGTATAGCTGTTTTCCAGATTTTCCACTTAACAGTCTACACACTGTACTCCATTTTTCTCATATTTATCGGAAAAAAAAAAAAAAAAAAAGGAAAGAAAACATAACCGACAAACGATAAATAAAAATATAATTTTCCTCCACTGATAAACGACGAGTCAGTGACTGTCATTAAACCTGGACTAATCTTACCTTTCGGTTTCTTTTTTTGGTTACTTAAACAAATAATTCGACAATTTCTGACACAGTTTTTAACCGTTACCGAAACCTACATTACAGTATTACGGTTAATCAGATTTGATACAAGTGGCGATATTATTAAAAGGAACCCTATATATACTACTTACAAGTAACACGAAGAGACAGTCTGTGGTTTATGAATTTAATAAGTAGCTCTTTGATTAAACGAAATATTGAGAAACTAATTGTTTGCGAGGAAAACAAACTAAAAAGGGTTGTGGATCTGAAGGCTTCTGACTTCTGATTTCTGAGTTAAGGAAGCACCAATAAAAGGAAAGTGATAAAAATAAAACGGCAAGATGGTGAGTAGCTGAAGCTGTAAACGGTGAAAAGTGTTACTTTCCTCTTTTTGAAGAAGTCTTTAACGAAAAGAACAAAACCACATGCATTTCTTATTTCTCCCTTTTCCTTCTCCTTTTTTAGCTTTCTCTACTTTCTTTATTTAATCACTTTGTTCTAAAAGACTCATGATCATCGTCTATAAAAACCGACCCCAAAACTGTGGACTTTTATGCAAATCAGACTAGGCTTTTAAGTTAAAAAAATATATAAATTTCTTCTCTTTATTTAACTATAGACCAAAGAGCATCTGATACGTCTGCTCGCTTAATGGATTCTTGAATGCTTCAGTAAACGTGTCATACCTTCTTCTTTTTTTCTAACCCCTTATACTTCATTCTTCTCGCAAAGAATGTCATATTGTTTCAATACAGATTTTAAAATTAAATTTCTAAGTTATAACTATTATTTCAGCTTATTTATTAAACAGAAAAACTTATGTCGTGTATCAACAGAATGTATAATAGAGCTTCGTATATCTTTAATATATGTTCAAAATAGTAAAATAACACTCTTTAATTGTAAAACTGGAAATAATATCTTCTTCTTAAAAACATGAGGCCGCCAAAACTTACCAAACTGCCTTTGATTTAGCCAGTAAAGACAGATTGTTGAAGATAGAAGATAACAAGTGCATAGAAATGTTGCAATATAGGAGTATACAACTAGGCAGAGCACATTTATGAGTGTTATGACAATACAGTTAGAGGAAAATGATGATAATGATTGAGGCCAGGAAGTGGAGGCCTCAACAAATAAAATAACTAATGGGTTTTGTAAATATTCTGAGGTTGAACCAAAAGTACATACTGACTCTAATAAGTACAAGTTTCTAGGATTAATTTTTCATTAAAAAGAGAAAAATAAAATGTTGCTGACAGATGAAATTGAACCAACAAAACCTAATTCCGCGTCTTAAACCTAATTAACTACCTTTTACATAGATTTTATTAGTGACCGTTACGACCAACATGGATAAGGGTTCTATCTTACTTTCTGGATCTTTTTGTAGTAGCTTTGCTATGAACGTGCAATACTAGTTTTCAATATCATTTTGGCTTCGACCGCATTTGTTAATTAAAGTTCAAATCCAATTTCGGAGTGATCGAGTTTGTTTTACCAGTGATGGGACTTTTGTTTTGTTAGAACGATTATGAGATCAAAGAGATATATGCCTACGTTTTTGTTGAGATTAATGCTTAGGTTGTTTAATAGCTGTCTACGAGGATCAATGAATTTGTTTGACAGCAACAGATTTTGACAGCCTTCTTAATCTGAAAGATGCACTTTGAGATTAGTGATCACCTATTCTTATAAACATCTTTTCGAAAGGACGTCCGGCTAAATTGTTGCTGGCCAACTAAATGGTTATTGTCTTCTGATGATTTATATGGTCAAAACTGCTTATATGTATTTTAATGATTGGTTTTCATTTTAATGGATAGTGTTAAGCTCTTAAAGATCTCGGGATTCCTGATTAGCGTAGAAATGAATAAAACTCATGCATGGATCACCACTATCTTGCATTGTTTATTACAGAATTTAGAATTTGGGTGTTTTTCTTACACGTTCTAAGAATAGGACCGTTTGTTGTGCTAAATTTTGAATGCAATTAAGGAACTTCGATCGAATTATATGACGCGTGTGCCAATTGTTTTTCATTTTTGCTGTCCCTCTAACCTTTTCAATAGGCAAAAAGCCAAAAACAGATGTCAATGACCTTAGACATCATAAAAATTAACATCTTAGTCAGATTCTTTTGACTTTAGAGAATTTGCTTCTCCTGATTGCCAGGAGCGCGAGTTACCACCCATCTAGGATTTTTTTTTGTTTTTTTACAACGCGTCTAACACTGTACTCAATTTGGCAATAATGGTTTCAAGTTTCAACCCAGAAGTATCTAATGGGCTTTGTAAATATTTTGAGGCCGTGATTGATTTATTGGACTCAATAAATTTTCGTGGTAAGATGTTCATTTCCTGCTCGAAATTTTGTTTTAGTCCATCAAACTGAATTCACTTTNTAAATTTTTTTTTTTTTTTTTTTTTTTTTTGTTGGAACTCAATTTTAAGACATGTTGCGCTGGTATATTTCCGGGCAACTTTCCGTTAAATTCCTATGATAAAGTGACTGACCGGGAAATGAGAGTGATCAGTGCATCGCCGTGAACACTGTAATGGAGTGTACTCATATGTCAAAATTAGAGTTTGTTTTGAATGAGAAATGTGTGTCAAAGTTTGTTGCTTGAGAAGCACAAAATAGGCAAAGTAGATTTTGTACCACATTGAAAGTTTGGGAAAAAATCTTACTAGTATAAATAATAGAGAAGTCTTGACAAGGATCAAAACTTTGAGACTACATTATTGGAGAGATTAAAACTCATGCTAAACCATACACACGCTCGTGGTGGGCTGAGTCGAGTGGGCTCGGGCTCGGGTTTCAGTTTGGGTTTGGGTATATGGACTTTGGTCTAATAACCCATCTTTTTTATCAAGTTTTGGTTTTGTAATTGATCACTACAAATATCCAAACTTGGTCAAAAAGTCTTTGGACAATTAATTTGTAGATTAATTGTGTCCTTAATGACTATAATAAAATCTCCACTAATGCTCCAAGAAAGGAGTTATTACTTTGAAACAAATGGCCATAAAAGAGGCATCTGTGTTCTGGAAAAATAATTTCACTTGACATGAAAAAAACAATCTCTCACCTACTTTTCTTCTTTGGTTTTTTTTTATCTTTCTTATTTGGGTCTGAGAGTACACACATAACAAAGCGTTCGTTAGGCTTCTAAAAATTTATCACAAATTTCGTGACAAAACATTAGATGTTCCAATCCAATAGTTTACATTTTACAAAGACTACTGGATTTTGAACTTGGTTTTATGTTCCAATCCATAGTTTTTTTGAAATAATAATACTTGTAAGGTTTTTAAAGAATGTTTATGAGTCTTTCTTTAATAAACGTGGTTGAAAAAACCAACTCAACACAGTTTAATGAATAATTTTAGACACAAAAATAAACTTAATAAAAACCATATTAACGATAAATAATGTTTTCACATGTTTTTACTGCACGAAAATTGAACATTGTGTTAGTTTTTGTGTAGAAATACGTATTTATGGAACGTGGAAGATTGTCTGATCCCAAACGGCCAGTATCCGGAATCGGTTGCAAAGAACATCAAATAAGCACTTGCAAAGAATGGTTATCATGAAGATGTGACAATTTTGGCTTATGGTGAAATGTATCAGATCCAAGATTTCTATGAATCCGTAGGAAAGTTTCCTGAAGGTGAAAATCATATACTTTTATTAAAAACCATATTTTTCACTACTTTATTATGTATCTTATATTATGAGTTTCATGAGATAATCATGCGAGATTTATGAAGATAGATTTGAAAGTTTTTGATTGGATGTATATATGAGAACTGTCCAGAATTGACAAATCTAATGATGGTATCAGTAGATAACTTGGGATTTACTCGTGTTCTCGGAATGTGTAAGAATTTCAACCATAATATTCTGTTAGCACAACCTCAAAATTCACCAAGGAGATGTAACGATTGCTCAAGTCCTTCAGAAGGACTTTATAATAACATGAATGCTGGTCTTCACAATATGTCATATAAAAAAAATGTATGAAACTTCTTCATATTATGGTTCTAAATTGGTCAGGTAGTGGAGATATCATCATCATATTTGTCAATTCTGGACAGTATTTGTTCAAAAACATCAAGATCATCTCACATAATTGGTGATAAACGGGCCTAATAGAGCCCAATAAGGATTTAAGCGCAACATTGATGGTAAGATATCACTAACCGGCCCATGTTTGTGTTGGACGGCTGAATTTCACAGTAGGGCTCAATGTTGGACCATGGCCCAATAACTGTAAGTCTGAAGTGGAACCGACACGTAGTGCTACTCGTAAATACGAAAACAGCGAGATATCCCTTAATGTTGTCGAAAGCCTTACATTTGATAATTAAATCTGTTACTGCTTAATATTTTGCAATCCAAAAGAAGGAAAAAAACCAACATAGCTCTAGATAGAACCCTTCTATACACTTTAAACGCAATCAAGAACACAGTTAATCACACACGTAAGAAAGTAAAAAACTGTTATAACCCTTTTAGTCTTCAAGAAGTTGTCAATTCCTTGAAGCATCAGCTTTCGTGGTAAGAAAGCTGAGAATCACTGATTAATCATCGATCTCTTTCATTTACATTTTTGAAGGTAAACTTGAGACTGGGTCACAGTGCACCCAACTTTTAACCCTGGAACAACATGTAAATCCTACTTTGGCTCGACCAGGACTCACCGGCAACTTCTTGTCTTCTTCTCAGACCATCCTCCATGAAAACAATCGAAAAATCAACTCCGCTTTCAACTTGGAAAATCTCAACCGCAGGATCAAAGGACAATGCTAACTTGTGAAGAGTCCAAATCGAGCTAGCCATGGTGACAAAAGACTCGTAAAACGTGCTCAGAGATCTCCAAGAACTCAACACAGCTTCCGTTTGATCCATGTTGCTGAATATCGACGACTCCATGTTCGGATGAATGAGCTCGCGATACTTGTGATCGCAAAACGTAGAGAATCCACAATCTTTATCTCTAAGCTCCATCGGATTGCTCGACACATGTTGCATCAATTCCCTCAACGAAGAATCTGAACAACACATTTCTTCTTCACCATCCTCGTTTAGATCAAATCCGTCTCCATCGAAACCTCGACACATCCCCAAGCAAACACACGACAACAATGCATACTTGTTATGTCCCTTCTTAGCATAATCTATCTCACGATGAACAGAATCAGCAGCTAAATCGAAATCCCAACCAGCTTTTACCATCAGCTCAATCAGAATCTTGGTGAATATATGAGTAGCTTTAAAGGAATCACGCAACAGAGACTCGTAAATCTTAACCGATAACAGAACATCTGTGGATGAAGATGAAGAGATGATTTCGAATTTGCAGTCAATCTCTTTGATGAAGCGAATTAGACCTCACTTAATTTGTTCCTCAGACTCCAAACCTGCAAATCCTTTGCGTCCATCTCAGCTTGTAATCGGTTTGACACTTTATCCAAAGCTCTAAGCTTGCTCTGATTCTCCTGCACCCGAGATTCTAAACACGACCCAATCGCTAAATCAGACTCAAAATCCAAACTTTGGCGATAGTTTCCGCAGAATTGCTTCAAATCAGATAGTTTCTGGAGGTTAGAGACTAAAGCCCTATCAGCAGCCTTAACGCTTTCCTACACGAACGGCGCGTGTGCGGCTTGAAATTGAAGATACGAAGCTTCGAAAGAAGACACCGAAGATACGAAGCTTTGAAATTGAAGATACGAAGCTCTTTGTTTAGACAAAGGAAAGGCCTCTCCACCACATCTTTCAAGATTCCCGAAACATCTTCCTTCAAAGACAACGGATCTTGATACCAGAACAGGATCCTGATCATCAAAAAGTGTCAGATCGGTCTACCTTTCTCTGAAACAAGAGAGCAAACATGGCATAAGGTGTGACTTCAGTTTCAAATTTTCTCGCATAGCTTGGGCTAGAGACAGGACGAAGAGGTCAAACCTCAGTGGTATTTCGTGGTTCTCTGTAAGCGAGCAACAACTTTAGAGACAGACAGCTCTGTTTCTTCCATCCATTGACTTCTTTCTAGGAGCGATAACGCTGCATGATGTTGAAGCTGCCGATCTCACAACAGCTTGGAACAACATTGCAGCCAATATTCCTACAAACAACAGTTCCAAGTCAGAAAAAAATATGAAAGACGAAAAGATTTTGAAAGCTTAAGAATAGTACTAAGAAAAGATTAAATCAAACTCACCGTTTGCCACCCAGTTTATCAATGATCTCTTTAGAGACTTGGATCAATTCTTCAGAGCACCGAGGTCGATTCGAGCTCCTAAACTGTAATGTTTTTTCGTTGTGATACCTAAGTACCTTACAATTGATTGAATATGTCAAGACGCAAACAACTGTCTTCACCAGATACTCAATCGCCGAATCAAAAACCTGAAAAAGACGCACAGGTAAGAAACCCGAGATACGTACAAACAACGCAAAATCGAAAATTTAGTTTGCAAAAGTAGAAACATACTAACCTCACCTGAGGTCCTGAGGTGCCTTGAAGCACATAAGAGATATGGTCGCGTCCAAAACCCTGACCCCAGAATCCTCGCCGCCCAGGTCCAGAGCCTGAGCCAGAGATCGGTTAAGCTCTGAGATAGCGAGTCCCATAGATGAAGACGTTCCCTCCGGTTCTTCTTCGAAAACCACATTTCCACTCTGAAGCCGGTAAGCAAGCGCGGCCAAGCGATCGGCGACCGCAGACGGTGAGGACATTGGACAATTGGGCAGCATTGCCGGCGATTACACAGTTAAAAGGACTACAAACCGTTTAAGTAATTTTCTAATTTTCTAAGATCATAAACCGGTTAAGCTATGTGTTATGGACTTATGACCATTTAGTAAGCTATCAAGCCCAAGCCCAATTATTATGGAGGCCCAATGTTGTGACGACATCGTTTTATATGAATTGATGTGGGGATCTCAGCGGAGGACAGGCTCGGTTTGGGTTCTTTTAGCATAGGGCCCAAAAAAAGTTTGGAGCGGGCTGCTCTGCTCACAGACGTAATGACTAAATTACCCTCACCTACTTGGCTGTGTATTTAGGTAACCACGAGAGATCCGAATCTCTCTTCCTTCTCTCAACAATTAGCCCCTAAAATTTTATTTGGTAGAAAGCATGGGGATTTTCAAGTGTAAGATGTATATATATATATCTCTTAGCTCGATATTGAATTGATCGGATATGATTTGTTTCGTAATTGTTTAATTTTATGCGTTCGCAGATGCTGACACACGCGTGGTCTGGGACATGGAGGATTTCCCACTCCCTGAGGATCAAAATTTGAAGGAATTTTATAGTAAAGTCGAACGAGCTCTTCAGATTGAGGGTATTGTTGGTAAGCTCGAGATCTATGCTTATGGCGTGGTAAAAACTGAGAAAGAGTGGTTCAGCTTTCGCCCGGCCGAAATCACCATCGCAAAGGAGTCGGCTGAAAAACTTGTGAGGCTCACCAGGATGCTATTGGACATGCTTGAGTTTGCACAAGACCATCCTCTGGCCAAACGAACAGTTTTTCTCGTTGCTTCAAAAGACGTGCCAGAGCAAAACACTGAGCTGTTCGGGGTAATGCAGGCTTTGAAAAAGAGAGGTTGCAGAGTTTTCTTTGTAGTGCCTGATGACTTGCCAGAATCGGAATTGCCATCTAGTGATACTGCAAGCTTAATATGGCGTTGGACAAGTCTACTTGATGGAGATGATCCTATTGACAATGATTATGATTCCGATACGGATTCTGAAGAGGGAAGCAGCTCACAAGGTCCCCAGAAACGTCAGAACACAACTGTTGTGGAGGAAGAGGTGCGTGGTGGTTGCTAACTTCCTGAAACAACTCTTGTGGAGGAAGAGATGAGTGATGGTTGCTTGGTAGCTTCTAATTCTGTGCGTTTCAAATGACGATGCTCTTGGATCCTTGAACTATAATTATTTTTTATTATTACTTGTTTGAAGAAAATTTAGACTGCCAAACAAACCGGATACCTGTATATGTTGATTTTCTTTGCAAATTATGATTAAAGGTTCGACATTAGTGTTGAACGGCTATGAAAGGTGGAAGCCAAGTTGATGATATTTTGGCAGCAGTTTATCATCAGGGACTTGAATGCCACCTTAATTCATGCCTCTTTTGTAACTTCTTGCTTGGGTTAAGCAAGGTCTTCGTGTGAAACCTGAGTCAACACTTACCGTTTAGCTTTACTATTTGGGACATTGATTCAGATGAAATCAATCTACTCTCAAATCTTGGTATCTTCTGTTTGTAATGAAGGGAGGTTTCTCTCTTTCTTCTCACATGGCGTTTGCGTTTTTGTAAAACAAAGAACTGACAAAGCTCCCCAGTCATTTACAAAGTCGTAAAAAGGAACGATTTTTGGCCGAATATCTTATTTTTATGAAGTATACACTCGTGTGGTTTGAGTCTGAGTTTTGATGTCTCTCTCGAGATTGCAATAGTACATAGTTTCGTCTTTAACATGAGCACTTTGTCAAAAAAAAACAAAAAAATACATGAGCATATTTCTGACGAACATCTTTCATGGTGAAAACACTCAATTCACCGGTCGGCCCACTTCCAACCCCAACGCAATGCAACAACCTCTTCTTCTCATCTTCACGTATGCCTTTTAATTTAAATGGGTTTAGTTTTCATTCAAAGGCACGTAATAAAGTGGACAAAGAATGTGTTTGTTTTTACCTGAAACTTCAGAGAGCATAAGGTTAAGAAGAAGCTTCCTGCGGATCTTCTGAGCGTAGTGAACCTCACGGAGGAAGAAGTTAGCCGCTGCTAGATATGTGTCCTCGATGATGATGGTGATGGAGGAAAAAAAAAAAACTCAAACTTTAGGTCAAATCCGAAAACCGACCGTCAAACCCGTACCCGACCCGAACCCGACCCGAACCCAACCAAATATCCGAATGGTTTTTAAACTTCCAAACTCAAATACCCGAAACCCGATTTAACCGACCCGAACCGGACCGGTTAACCGAAGTCTCTGGCCTTATTGTTAACTATGGACCATGGTGATGTTACAAAAAAAACACTTTTAACCAGGGTTGGATTGAGAACACGTGCTCTTGCTAAAAAGAAAAAGCCTGAAATCACACGATTCACGATTAACTGGGCTTTTGGGCTTTTTTTTCTTTGGTTCCGTCTTCCAAAAGCATCCATTATATTATTATACCTTTTTGACGTCGTCATTAGCTTTTGTTAATGGTTTATGACTTTATAATGGTAACGGCTATGAGCTAAAAGCCAACCACGATAATAAAATGGGTGGTCAGATACTTTAGCTAACTAATAATGTTTCTATTCACAACCGTAAATTGAGACATTTACTGTTTAGTTTATTATACTGAAATATCCAAAATTAGCAAAGGCACTAAGAGTCTAAGACCAAAAGGATTAGAATCTTATTTGCAATCTATAAATGTCTAACATGTTAATCGTTCGTAGATACATCCAAAGTTAAATCATTAGATGAAAAACAAAAAAGGTTAACTAAAAACCTCCCCAAATCAATAACCCTCATAACACGCAATGAGGCTTTAATTAATTAGGAAGAAGGGGACTGCACGTGTGAGCACACACATGTCACGTGCCACTCTTCACCTACACATGATTATCTATTGGGCCTATATTAGGCCTAAACTGCGTAAAGCTGATTAAAAACGCCGGTGAAAATCACGATAGGTGTGAGTCTAGACGGACCAACGCCGGTATGGAGGATAACCTCGTCGCCGGATGTTTCCGCTTCCCGCATCGCGGAAAGGAGCAATCAAATGAAGAAAAAACAAAAATTCCTCTCTTTAACTGCGAAATGCGAATCGATTTCAGAAGCGAAAAAGACTTTGATTTTGACTTAAAGTATGAACATCTTACAGGTGATAGGTGCCTGAGACTCCATAAGATGTTAGTAGACATGGGTTTATGGGCTGTGGACAATCCTAATCCCCTTTTAACAGCAACAATTCTGATGGTGGTGGCAAAGAACTTCAAAGGAGAGGATACCGAGTTCGTCCGTCTTCTTGATGAGTTGAAGTATTCATCTTACCTTGTTATGTTAGTAGTGCCTGATGACTTGGAACAAGAACACTTGCCAATCCCTCATGTATTCCTAGTTTGGTATTGGAAAAGCTTACTAGATGCAGGAAAGCCTATTCGCGGGTCTGACTTTCAAGGCCTAATACGTCGTGGAAAGCAAGCAAGTGCAGACGATGTTTGTGAGTGTGGAAAGGAGGGAAGGACGAATAGCTGATGCAGGGACAACAATGTTTTATCAGAATGATACTTTGCTATTTTCTGCTCCGGTTTATTTTTCTTGTATTAAACTCTGTGTATTGCACCGTTTTAAGTTTGCTCTTTCTGCTTTGGTTTATTTTTCTTGTATTAAACTCTTTGTCTTGTTTTAAAGTTTCAAGGATCATTGACCACCCTAAACATGATCATCCAGAGGGAACACAAAGTGAACAGCAAAGCATCCAGAAGCCCATCTTCTATTAGACATCACAAACGTAGTTGAAGAACATATCAACTAGGATTTGTGAATCCAAACAAATCTTGGGCCTGCACACCAACAAGAACAATCATCTTCATGGGGAAAAAGAAACTCCCAGACTGATAAAAATAGAGCAAGAAAGCTGGGAGGTGATCATAAGAGTAGAAGCGCGACAAACACAAATATATTTATTTGTTTGATAGCACCTAAGAACTGTTCAACAGAGGTGGAGATTCATCCAAATCTGACTTTTCTTCATAAGGTGGATTCGGTCTTACATTCTCAACAGAGAGAGCATATGAGGTATGCAAACATGTTTAGTAACAGGAAGATTACCTTTCGCTTGTCCTAAAGACAGCTCCAGCATTTTCCAACAAGATCTTCAACAGCTCAAGAGCCAGAATCTTCCCTCTCATAGACTGCGGATCTGTCCTAGACTCCTTTGGAGCCGCCCTGAAAACCAAAAAGGCATCTCTCCTCAGCTTATTCTCTATCTGAACCTCTAAGTCATCATCTCTCTCAGCTTCCCCGTCTGCTAGCTCCCCCTCCCTTCCCTCTAGAGCCGACTTGCACATACTGATCTCCCAATACTTTGCGTCCAACAAATCCGTTGGATTCGTAGTCTCCACGGTGCCGGATCTTAGCCTCCGGATCGTGACATTGTCGGGTTCCAGTTTTTTTTTTTTTTTTTTTTTGCATCACTGAACAGTAGTCCCGTGTTCGTGTCCGCGTTACGGAAAAGCCTATTTAGACCAGTCCAGTGAGACACACACATATAAATACACAGCCAATATCTCGCTTACTTCACCTATTCTCACCAAAAGGAAACAGTATCAGCAATGGAGTTTCTCCAGAGAGCAAAAGCTATTCGAATGCGTAACAGCCACAACAATTATCTAGTAGCAGACGACGGCGAAGAGACAGTGAATTTTTGAGTCAAGACAGAAACGGATCAGCCAAAAACGCTCCATGGATCGTCGAACCGGTTCGTGATTCTTTCCACGTCATCCGTCGTAGATCAGATACGGCTAACTGTCACGGCCAAAGACGAAAGTGGTGAGCCAATTGATAGCGACATAGAAGCGGTTTCTCCAGATGACGACTCGAGTCAGATACGCAGACCTCCATATGAACCAGCTCACAAAACCCGCCACTGATATCCCTTTTCCTTCCTGCCCAAGAAAACTCCCCCAACCAAGTACTAGCTGTCTAGGGCCTAGGCTACGTGTGTTTTTCGAGGGAAACTGTTGAATAATGTTTATATATTACCTTACTCTCACGGAGATCAACAAGAGCAGGGAGTGTTTTATATTTTTTTCTTTTGTTCCCTGTGCTCGCGAGATAACCGCTACAGTCACGTCTTCTTCAGAAGGTACACGCATCCACTCATCGATTCCAATCATATTGGAAACACAAATGTCTTAAGATATCAGAAACTGTTGTAGGGGGCAATCAAACAGAAGAAAGTCTCTGTTTTGAGATTGGAATTCAACAGTACCTTCCGCCTGGATCTTTTGGAAGATGAAGAGACCTCACAAATGAAGTTGGACCAACACCAGTTGACCACACTAATAGACCGGAAGGCACTTCGGTTCCGTCATCAAGGATCAGCTTCTGAGGCTTCACTTCTTTCACTATCCCACGCACAAGCTTCACTCCAGACTGCAGAGTCAAAACCATGGGTGAATTCAACATCCAAAGAAGTTTCTACAATAAACTCTTAAATTAGAGAGCAACTGGATTTCATCGGATGAGCTATATAACTGCTTGATTGCATAGTGGCTGAGACGATCGTCCAACGAAGAAAGTATATCTGACGAACATCTTTCATGGTGAAATCACTCAATTCATCGCCCAAAATCACATATTACGTGTTAGACAAAAGTCCGCAATATAACTACTGTATGTGGTTAAAATCCGCAATATAACTTTTGAACGGGAAGAGATCGGAAGACCAGGGGGTCAGTTCACAAGGGGAATTGATGACGACGACTCTATGGCAATGGTGGTGCACAGTGAACAGCTGGTCCCGGCTCGGCAGGTTACGAGTGGAGCGTCGGAATTGCCAGTTTCGACCGAAGACGAGCCGCCGCGGGGTGGAGAGCTGGGAGTGGGAGCGGCATAACACGCCTCCCCGGTAGTTCAGTGGATTTAAACCCAACTTTAGAAGGTCAATTCGTTATATTTTGAAGAAATGGTCGACTGATTTGCTAGCGGTCTTTGAGACGCATGCGGATGGAGACCGTGCAAGTAGAATCTGTCGAGGTTTGGGGTTCGAGAATTCGTACAGAGTGGATGCGGCTGGACAGAGCGGTGGTCTGTGGCTGTTATGGAGAGCTGGTATAGGCGATGTGGTGGTCGAGAATGCTTCTCCTCAGTTTATCCATGCCAAAATCACCAATGGGGCTGAGGTTTTACAAGTTATAGTTGTCTATGCCGCTCCGACGGTGAGCAGAAGAAGCGGCTTGTGGGATCAACTTCGTGGGGTTATAGGCGGGATTGCTGGACCCGTGTTGGTGGAAGGAGATTTTAACACAATCGTTAGGGTTGATGAACGCTCCGGAGGGAGTGGTCGTTTATCAGCGGACTCCTTGGCGTTTGGCGAATGGATTAACGAGGAAATAACTTTACCTGGAGGCGAGGCAGAGTAGAGAGTACTTTGATCAGATCTGTTTATCATTTCGAATTTTATATTAAGATTTCGAATTTTGGGGGAATTCGCGATAAGTTGAATCACTGTTTCTTAAAGGTTTTGGCTTTAGTTTCCGATTCATATAAATTAGTTGTGTATTAGAGATAATAACAAATGTATGTAAGATAATGATCATGAGTTGGGTAGATAGAATCGATCTCCTATATTTTAGGATTCACATATATCTCTTATGGTGTATATAACAATGTATGAATAACACAACAGAGAATTCTCTATTTTGACATGGTATCAGAGCCTACTCTTGACTCTTGATAATCGTCTTCTTTCTTTTCTCTGCTCGTTTTTTTTCCTTTTCTTTTACTCGATTTCACGAACTCGAAATCATGAGTGGATCCGATTCAGTGGTGGTTCCAACCACGGTTACTGACAAGTTGATGTCTCCATACTACTTGCATCCGTCGGACAGCACGGGTCAAGTACAAACCCCGATCCTGCTTAATGGAGCCAACTATGAACGGTGGGCGAAGCTGATGACAAACTCTCTTCGCACCAAGCGAAAGTTAGGGTTTATTGATGGAACCCTTAAGCGACCGTCCAATGATTCTGATGATGCAGAAAAGTGGGACATGGTCAACTCGATGATCATAGGATGGATCTACAGTAGCGTAGAACCAAAGTTACGACCTTCCATATCTCTGGTTGATAGTGCGAAGGCTATGTGGGCAAGTCTTCAGCGACGATTCTCCGTCAATGATGACACTCGCATACATCAGTTACTTGCAGACATAACAGCTTGCAAGCAAGATGGTGACACCGTTGAGATCTTCTTTGGACGACTCAAGGTGATGTGGGATGATTTGGCAGATCTGGAGAAGGGATTCACCTGTTGTTGCGGAAACGCTGAGTGTGAATCTATGATGAAGTTTGAGAAAAGTCAAGAGAAAATCATAGTTCATCAATTCCTTATGGGTCTTGATAGCTCGCGGTTTGGGACATCAACATCAGTTTCAGTTCTCTCTTCTCTCTTATTGTTCTTTATTCTCTCTTATTGGTGTCTAATTGTTCTTTATTGATTTCAAGTGCATCATTAGGTGGTGGAATTGGCTTCATACGCCGCAAAACCTGGTGATACTTGTTTACATGTGCATAATAGAGAAACAAGTGATCAAGATAAATGCCCCTTTTTTTTTGAAAGGATGGGTTAGTTCAATAAAAGACTCTGAATGAAATAAGGATTGCAGAGAGTTGTGGATGGGGAGATAAAAGCTTGGGAAACTGTCCAGTGTGCCGCAAAGTGTTGATATTGAACATGTTCTCAACTCATCATCTTCGGATTCAACACAATCCAAGGTGAGGAGCAAGACCCGCTGCTCCAGTCCGATTTAGAGAAGATAAAAAGAGAGCGGCTTGAGGCTATTCTAAAGGAGGTTTGGTTCAACCAAAGAATAAACATATCGGTTGTGCGATTAGTCTAAGTATTTTTTAAATCTAGGTTAGAAGCTATGTTAGTCTACGTTTTCCTTAATGATTTTGTCATATTAGTCGACAGACGTTTTGAAACATATAGGAACACAAAGGTGGAGCGGGCGAGAGAGCTGTTTGAGAAGGCTGTAAGCTGAGAGCAATGGAGGTTTACAAAGAAGAAGAAGAAGAAGAAGAAGAAGCTACGAGACATACATAGCTAGTGCAGCAGAGAGATGAGAGATTTGGGAGGGAGATGTTGTAGATCTTGTCGTCCTTTTAACGTGTATTGTGGCTGTGTGGTTTGTAAACAAAATTTGATAGATAACGTGAATGTTGTTTGTTTGGCAGTCTACATTTGCTTAACTGAATAATTATAAAAATATATTAGGTTCCAAGAAGACAAAACAGAGAGCTTAAGTAATTTCATAGGCTAGGCTAGTATCGAAGAAGATTCAACTTAACTTCCCTCCTCCTCAGTCAATCTTCTGAGAGCTTCCCTCGTCATCTTCAGCTTCGAGAGGAACATCTCCATCAAACAGACTTTTCCAAGTCCATACTAAGCTCGCAGTAGTACTAGGTGGCAAATCAGATTCTGGCAGGTCATCAGGCACTACTAAGAAAACTTGGTAACCTTTTTTAGTCAAACCTTGCATAACACTGACCAGCTCTGTGGTTTCCTCTGGGATGTCTTTTGAAGCTAGGAGGAGGTTTGTTTCTTGGGCATTAGGATGGCGGCGTGCAAAATCAATCATGTCCAAAAGAATCTGATTGAGTCTCGCACTTTTTTCACCCGTTTGCGGTACGAACCAGATTTCAGCCTCGTGAAAATCCACCCTCTCTTGAGGAGTTTTTTCCTTACCATAAGCATAGATTGAGAGCTCACCAACATAACCCTCCATCCTAAGAGCTCCTTCCACTTTATCATAAAACATCTTCAACTTGCGATCCTCAGGGACTGGGAAATCCTCCACGTCCCAGAAGACGCGCGTGTCATTCACTGCCAACAATCAATTATTTGGGAACCCAAATCATATACTAGCTAGTATTTAAGACATGTACTGTACGTGTATATCGATCGATCAATCAATTTTATCTTACACATGTAAAGATTCTCAATGTCAATGTCCGAGTCCGACTCCGAGTCCATGCTTTCTACCGCCGGCGATTGACAGAATTAACAAGGGAAATTTTAGGGTTACGATCTGTGGCTGCCGATGAGACAAGGGGGGTATTTGTTGAGCAACGTAGGTAGGTGAGGCTAATTTATACAGCTTGAGAGAATGCGTGCCTACACAGGACTCACTTTATCTTTTTCTATAAGTCTCAAGACCATTTAGTGGGTTTCGTCATATCTTTGCCACGTACATCCTAAAACTCAAA
Organism: Noccaea bulbosa; assembly: GCA_900406535.1. Classification (NCBI taxonomy): domain Eukaryota; kingdom Viridiplantae; phylum Streptophyta; class Magnoliopsida; order Brassicales; family Brassicaceae; genus Noccaea; species Noccaea bulbosa. The sequence goes on along the minus strand of OVBJ01000149.1, from coordinate 54,992 downwards.
CATACGTAGATCAAATCCCCACTAGATATATCCCTAAATGGTATGAAGATGTGACAGTGACGCGTCACCATATACATTGACTATAAAAAAAAAAAAAAACTAGAGAGATTTGTTATTAATTTAACTAGGAATCGAATCCCCGCGAGGGGCAAAATGTTATATATTAAAAATTAAATAAAAAAATCCAGTTATATCTATTAGTGAAATTATTTAAAACGAAAAAAAACAATGCAAAAATATGATTATCCAAAATGGTTATATATCTGAAATGTTAAATTTCTAGTAATTGAAAATATATTAAAATGTAGAAATATATTTTCATTTACAATATATTTTAATATATTTTCATGATTGAATATATCCAAAATGATTTCTAATTAGTAAATATTAATTCGAAATAAGAAACAAAGGAAAATCATATAAAACATAAACATTTAAAATCACTTGCCTGAGTAAAGAAGAAATAAATATGGACATTGTCAATCATGAATCCCACGTCTTCGTATATAACATAATTTTATAATAAAAAAATTGGCAACAAAATGAGTAGTTTATTTAGGTTGAAATATTTTACTCAAAACTACTAAGATTTAAGACCCAACCTAAAAAGTATCAATAATATAGTATGAATTCCATAATAGTAAATTTTTAATTTCAGAATGAAAATCACAATTGATTTGGTATACTTCAAAATGGTGTTTCTTACATTACTTCATATTACGACAGTATATATATAACTCATGCTTTGACCAAAAAAAAAATGTATGCATGAAAATGAAAATTATATATTCTCAAAATCAAAGATATGCTAAATTCTCCTCTTCATATTTTTGTTTTTGTTTCTTTAGATGCAAAAATCTTTTAGATGAAATTAAATGTTACAATGGTTAGTCAAATTGCAATGGATAAATATCAAAAGTTGCAATGATTCATTTAAGCAGTTGTGATGGTTCATTTACAAGATTGCAACCATTCAAATAATTTTTTAATATTTTTTCTCATTTAAAAATAATCATAGAATAACTATATAAACAACACATAAATCAAACTCATGTGTAGTTATTAACAATCATATTATCATCTAAATTTTTTTATTTATGTTTAACCAATAAAACATGTTTTATTTGGAAATCGAAACTGAATTGTATTATCTTAATTCTTCGTTAAATGTATTTTGTTTTTTCACTTGATTTTTTTCTCTCCTCTCTCTATCCTCAAGTGGAAACGAAAAAAAAAAAAAATCCAGTTTTACCTTTAGATTAATTTCTCTTCTTAATTTTTTTTATGTTGTTTGCGATGCCGAAACCAACAGTCGACCCTCCTTCGTCCAGTCATATATGCAAGTCTTATCTCTCTAGATTGTAATCTATACACAAACTATTTTCCTAATTATGAAAATATCTCAGTTATAAAATTACAAAAATACAACCAAAAGCATCAATTATCACAAATTTGCTTGTTTGTTTATTTGTGTTTCACAAATTCGATATATGAACATACGAATCATACCTTGCAATCTTCTCACAATGTACATAGAGGTGGCTTTAATTTCATGATCAAGGTGTATAGTTTGGTCTTTTGGTTGTAACTCTGGAGTTCTTGTTATCACGCCAAAATTCATCGAATACAGTCAAAATCACTGTGGCATACTTTCTTGGCCACCAGAAAAAAGTATTTCTTATGACGGCAAGCGAGAACTCAACGGGACTGGACTCAGCGGAAGCATAGTCACAATACATTCATGACTCTGTCATCGCTCTTGTCACATTATCCAGAAAACTAAGTAATTTATGAAACTTTGACACAATAGATAAAATCTTGCATTTTCCGTATGTTTTTAATATTCTCTTCAACATCAAGTGAAGTTGAGGAAAGAAAAAGGAAAAGGTAAAATCATTCAGCTTGCTATTATGTTTAGAAAATTAAAAGATATGAACTAAATTCATAAAATATGGGAGAACAATATACCACCATTTCGTCTTTTCCAAATTCATAAGAACTACATACATATTTTCCAAATTCATAAGAACTAAAAATCACTGAATAGGAAATTCAAAGGAGAATGCATGCATGTGACTTTTATCAAACACAAGTTGGGTGAATTCTAAAATTAAAATTGAAAAATATGTACTAAACAATATGTATAGAGTTTAAAAAACACTGATGATGAGAGAAAAATGGACAACAAATCAGAGAAGAAGTAGGACATAAAAATCAAAAAATTGTAATTGAGGAAGCAAATAATCTTACACAATATATATAAGTGAAAAGACATTATTATTAAAGGTTGCAACTTTTCATTAAGTTAGGCGGTTATAATTGAAAAGATGCAACCCTAAAAGACACAACTCTTTAGATTAGCGGTTATAGCTGAGACGGTTAAGAACAAAAAGGTGCGACCTCAGAAACATTTGTGAAAAGGTGCTAGTCAAAGGGTAAATGTAGAGGTGTGATGTTTTGGAAAAGAAATGATACTACTTTTTGCAGAGAGATGACGTCATCCTCTTAGATTAAAACAATATCTCATCCATTAGATTAGAGACTCAAAGCAATATCAACCATTAGATGTAATTTTTTTTCTTACAAAAAAATGCTGACATCAGCAAACACAAAAAGTGGGTTTGCTATTATATATAGATTTTGTGTATTTTAAAAAAAAAAAAATAGTTATAAAAACTTTAAGCATCTTAAAAATATCTGGCATATATAAACGAGAATATTAGCGTGTCTTTCTCTCTGTAAAAGCCATCCCTCTTAAGAAAACCATCTCTCTCACTCTCACTCTCATCTTTTACCATTAGTGGGTTTCGACAAATCTTTGCCACCTAACCCAAACATAATTAAGTTTAAGAAAAATAGACTCTATGTAGATCAAAATCCCACTAGGTATCCCAAAATAGTATGAAGATGTGACAGTGACGCGTCACCATATACATGGACTTTAAAAAGAGGGATTTGTTATTTAATTATAATATAGTTTTGTGTATTTACATAATATATAACCAACAAAACCTTGTTCAGCTTTGTAACTTGGTATCAAAGCGATGAGCAATCTACATAGGAAGCAGCGGCCGATCCAAGCAATTCTAACTTCTAAATTCGAAGTCTAACCAACTACACAATCGATCCCTAGCTAATTCGATATATAAGAAATTAAATCTAATTTGGTTTAAACGAACAAGTCGAAAACAAAAAACAAAATTACCTTCATGTTAGCAATATATAATGGTTTCAAACATATTTTAAGGCCGGACCTAAAGTACCTACTGTTTTAATAACTAAAAGTTACTAGGATTCAATTTTCATTAAAAAAGAGAAGAAAATAAAAAACAAACTGTCGACAGATGGATTTGAACCCACGCCTTTTCGAGGCCAGAAACCTAATTAACCATGCACCTTCTACGTAGATTTTTTTTTAGGTGACCGTTACGACCCCCATGGATATGAATATAACTTATAATTAAGGGCTATATCTTCCTTTTTGGATCTTTGCTATGAATGTGGAACGCTATTTTTTTTTAAAGATCAATCTGGCTTTGATCGCGTTTGTTGCTTAAACTTCCAATCCAATTTCGAAATATCGAGCTTTTTTTTTAAGTGTAAACTCACCATTTGTCAACATCTCGCAGTCCATGTTTACTTGACTTTTCCCACGAGTTGTTCACAAAATTTATAAATGAATTTCGTCACATCACCGTGATTCAGTGAGCTACATTGTTTACATCTTCAAACGGTTTTCTTGCTAAATTAAGCTTTTCTTTAATTTCTCGAAGTCAATCGGAGGTAATTATATCATGAACCGGCGATGGGACTTTTGTTTTGCTGGAACGATTATTAGATCAAAGAGGCTCTTGGAATCTTAAAAACTGTAGAGTGCATATATGGTTCCTAAAATCCTGCAGCTTCCTTAATGCTTAGGTTGTTTATAGCTGTCTACAAGGATCAATGAATTTGTTAGACAGCACCGAAGGCTTTATTTTGAAAGTTGCAATTTGAGATTAGTGATGCCTATGGACACTTCTTGACTTAATTTGCATGATGTAAATCCAACAAGGTACAACTAAATTACACCCTTATTATAATCTCTAATTTCTTAGTTAATACGGCATGGATCTTGCTCTGAGATTGAGAACCAATTAATCAATAAGAAACAGAAGGAAAAAAAGGCAAGAAACTTGTCGAAAGGACATCCGGCTAAATTGTTGTTGGCCACTAAATGGTTATTGTCTTCTGAAGATGTATATGGTCAAAACTGCTTATATATTTTTAATGATTGATTTTATTTTAATGGAGGGTGTTAACCTCTTAAAGATCTCGGAATATCCTGATTAGCGTAGAAATGAATAAAACTCCCAACATCATGGATCACCACTATCTTGCATTGTTTATTATAGAATTTATATTTTGTGAGTTTTCTTACACGTTCCAAGAATAGGACCCCTTTTGTTGTGCTAGATAATGCGATCAAGGCAACCTTAAGGAGGGTGTATTAAGGAATTTTGATCGAATTATTTGACGCGTGTACCAATTGTTTTTCAATTTTTCTGTCCCTCTAACCTTTTCAATAGGCAAAAACAGAGGTCAATGACCTTAGACATCATAAAAATTAACATCTTAGTCAGATTCTTTTGACTTTTGAGAATTTTGCTTCTCCTGATAGCCAGGAGCACGAGTTACCCATCTAGGATTCTTACGGTGGTAAAATACTATTAGAGAAAAGAATCCTAAGCAATAGGTTTAGTGTAGATTTATTACAACCTTAATGCCGGAAGAAGATTGAGAGGCCGCGAATTTGCATGATTAATCCTTCTACGTCTCAAATGAACACTGGTAATTATGAATATTCTTTTTTTTCTTCCTTCTTTTTAAATTATTTTACAGTAAATATATGAAGGCAAGTTAAACGGCATTGATTATAAAATTAAAAAAGAAAAGAAAGTTGAATGGCAATTTGAAAGAGTCAGCTTTCTTCTTGCATTGGGTGAATCTGGCCGGCAAATCTTTGAACTCGTTATTATATAGATCCTCTTGTCTTCTTTAATCGTCGCCTGCATTACAACTCTGTCTCAATTCCCAGATTTGCCCCTGGTTTCAAAACCTTGCCCTGTTTGTTTCCTTTTGTGAAGGTCAAGCTTTGAAGGGCTAACAGGTGATGCTTTGGTGAAGGTTTTTTCTGTTCCAGGTATGTGTTTCTTGTGCATTGCTTGTATTTGATTCACGTATAAATAAATTTCAAGGAAGTATATATTCTCTTAAAGATGTACAAAATAACTTGCCGTTGCAGATCCCATTACTGAATTTTGGTAACTTCCTGGTCAAGCAAAAAGGAAGTTCGATATGACGACGGACATAGAGTCTCTCAAGGCTATCACCACGGAGAGCATTGATTTGGTATGTAATTTTGTGTTTTGTTTGTGGATGATTGCTTCTGATAGCTCTTTAAAGTTATGAGGAAAACTATGATCAAATGCATATTTCTCATGCACGGATCGTTGCCTTGCAGGAAAATGTTCCCGTTGAAGAGGTTTTTCAACATCTCAAATGCACGAAAGAGGGTTTGACCGGCAATGAAGTCCAGGAGCGACTTACCTTGTTTGGTTACAACAAACTTGAGGAGAAAAAGGTTGAACAATATATGATTTTTCAATCTTTCTGTTGACCGCTCTCTTTTTTTTTCTCTCCTTGACATTTGATTTGGTTGTGCAGGAGAGTAAGATACTCAAGTTCTTGGGGTTCATGTGGAATCCACTTTCATGGGTCATGGAAGCTGCAGCCCTTATGGCGATTGGTCTTGCACATGGAGGAGTACGTCTTTAGATTCTTGAAAACAGTTTTGAGATAATTCTGATGAAAACTCTTTTTGTTGTTCAGGGGAAGCCGCCGGATTATCATGATTTCGTGGGTATTGTGGTGTTACTTTTGATAAATTCATCAATCAGTTTTGTAGAAGAAAACAATGCCGGAAATGCAGCTGCTGCTCTCATGGCTCAGTTAGCCCCTAAAGCCAAGGTTCTTATTTATTAATCCTTAATTTCTTTGTTTGCTGCTTTCATTTTAATGGTAATAGCTTATTTATGAATCAATTGTTTTTAGGCCAGACGTGATGGGAAATGGAACGAGATAGATGCAGCAGAGTTGGTTCCAGGAGATATAGTTAGTATCAAACTTGGAGATATCATTCCTGCTGATGCTCGTCTTCTTGAAGGAGACCCTTTAAAGATTGACCAGGCAAGCTATCCTTGTACATGAATGGAATATCATATAGATCTGTTGTGTTCTTAGCTCTCTCTTTCGACTAATCTTGCTTGGTTTTATCTTTTCTCCAGTCGGCACTTACTGGAGAATCTCTTCCGGTAACCAAGAACCCCGGTGCTTCAGTGTACTCTGGTTCAACTTGCAAATCAGGTGAGATTGAAGCGGTTGTTATAGCCACTGGTGTCCACACTTTCTTTGGCAAAGCGGCTCATCTTGTGGACAGTACTACACACGTTGGTCACTTCCAAAAGGTTTGTTTAATTGTTTTCACACTTTCAGAGTTAAAATATGAAAATTTCAAAGGGCTGATGACTAAAAAAGGATGTAAACTTTCTAGGTTTTGACAGCAATAGGAAACTTCTGCATCTGCTCGATTGCAGTAGGAATGGTGATTGAGATCATAGTGATATACGGTCTCCAAAAGAGAGGGTACCGTGTTGGTATCGATAACCTTCTTGTCTTATTGATTGGTGGTATCCCCATTGCAATGCCCACTGTTCTCTCTGTTACTATGGCTATTGGTGCCCATCGCCTTGCTCAACAGGTCACTAATATACACTAGTTGATTTTGTGTTTGCTCTGTATAAATGATGACTTTGCTTACTTGCTTACAATCCATATTTCAGGGTGCCATAACAAAGAGAATGACAGCCATTGAGGAAATGGCGGGAATGGATGTTCTGTGCAGTGACAAGACGGGTACTCTCACGCTTAACAAGCTTTCCGTTGATAAGAATCTCATCGAGGTTTTGTCTCTTTCCTCCATTAATTCTTCTTACTCTCTCTAGTTACTAGTTACAGATCAAGATGATGTACGTAGTAATAGCATTTTCATGTGTTGTTTTTTGTTGCAGATATTTAAGAAGGGCATCGACACAGATATGGCTGTGCTAATGGCTGCAAGAGCTGCACGTCTAGAGAACCAAGATGCTATTGATACTGCCATTGTTTCCATGTTGTCTGACCCCAAAGAGGTATCATGCATCTGTCTATTCAAGACTCTCAACTTCTTCAAGCTACTAAATATATTAGAAAAAAGCCGTGATGCATGTATTGATTGATATCTGATACTTTTGTATTCATCAGGCACGTGCTGGAATTCAAGAGCTCCATTTTCTACCATTCAGCCCAGCTAATAGAAGAACTGCACTAACCTACTTAGATGGACAAGGCAAAATGCACCGTGTCAGCAAAGGAGCCCCTGAGGAGGTTATATTACTTTCTTTACAAGTTTCTACTACCACATTACCTCAAATTTACTCATTGTTTCCTGAGATATGGTTTTGATTTTTTTCATATTTTTAGATTTTGGATATGGCACACAACAAATTAGAAATCAAGGATAAGGTACATGCTACGATAGAGAAGTTTGCAGAACGTGGCTTAAGATCCCTTGGGTTGGCATATCAGGTGAGACATAAATAATTAAAAATGGCTCATGCACTTTTTTTTTAATTAAAAAATTGGGATATGATTAATGTAAAAATGCCATTATTGAATACTATAGGAGGTACCAGATGGTGATGTTAAAGGAGAAGGTGGTCCATGGGACTTTGTAGCTCTGCTTCCTCTGTTTGATCCTCCTCGTCATGACAGTGCTCAAACTATTGAGCGTGCACTTCATCTTGGTGTCAGTGTTAAAATGATCACTGGTGACCAGCTTGCAATTGCCAAAGAAACAGGAAGAAGGCTTGGAATGGGCACAAACATGTACCCATCTTCATCTTTGCTCTCTGATAACAACACTGAAGCTGTCTCCATTGATGAACTTATCGAGAACGCTGATGGTTTTGCAGGAGTCTTTCCTGGTAACCTTACTCGCACTTGTAAACTAACTTTGTTACTATGATCTCTGATCTGAAAAACACCATTTTTATCTTCCTTGATTTGTAGAGCATAAGTATGAGATTGTGAAGAGATTACAATCAAGAAAGCACATTTGCGGTATGACTGGTGATGGAGTGAATGACGCACCTGCATTGAAGAAAGCTGATATTGGAATAGCTGTGGATGATGCCACTGATGCTGCTCGAAGTGCTTCTGATATTGTCTTGACAGAACCTGGTCTCAGTGTTATCATCAGTGCTGTCTTGACCAGCCGTGCAATTTTCCAGAGAATGAAAAACTACACGGTACTATATTAATGATGCTTCACTCTCATTTACTTATATAACCAGATAAAACTCTAAAGGAATGCTTAGATTGATTTTTGGTTTTTACCTTCATTGTGCAGATATATGCTGTTTCTATCACTATACGTATTGTGGTAAGTTTCTACAACCGGAGATGTATCAGATTTCTTACTCCTTTTTCATCTCATAACACATTTTTTCTGTTACAGATGGGTTTCATGCTTCTTTGTGTCTTCTGGGAGTTTGATTTTCCTCCATTCATGGTTCTTGTTATTGCTATCCTTAACGATGGTTAGTTAATTTTAAATTTTCAAGGGATTTAGCTTAAGGTTATAAATAGCAATTATCCTTAACTCTGATGAATTTGTTTTCTTGTTGAAAAAGGTACTATAATGACCATATCCAAGGACAGAGTCAAGCCTTCTCCAACTCCAGACTGTTGGAAACTTAAGGAAATTTTTGCTACTGGTGTTGTTCTTGGAGCTTACTTAGCAATCATGACCGTTGTGTTTTTCTGGCTTGCATACGAAACCAACTTCTTCCATGTAAGCTAATAAATAATATATTTTATCCCTTCTCTTAACTTCAACTTCACAGCAGAATAACAAAAATAAAATAAAAAATATTCCTTTTGTGTGGTAGAAAATTTTCGATGTGAGAAACTTCAACCAGCACCATTTCAACATGAAAGACAAGAAAGTGGCTGCACATTTGAACGAACAGATGGCTTCTGCAGTTTATCTCCAAGTCAGCACGATCAGTCAAGCGTTGATCTTCGTGACACGTTCCAGGAGCTGGTCGTTTGTTGAACGTCCTGGTTCTCTTCTTGTCATTGCTTTCCTAATTGCTCAGCTGGTAAAAAGACTTTCTCATTAGTTCTCTTCCTTAATGACTCTTACTTTCTTCATTTATGATCTGTGTTAATGGAACCCATTTTGTGTAAAAAGGTTGCATCGACGATATCAGCAATGGCAACATGGCCTTTTGCTGGAATCAGAAGCATTGGATGGGGTTGGACTGGAGTTATCTGGATATTCAACATTGTAACTTACATGTTACTTGATCCTATCAAATTCGCAGTCCGTTATGCTCTGAGTGGCAAATCCTGGAACAGAATGATCGAGCAAAGGGTCCGTTTTGTAGATTAACTCAATATCTCTCGGTTTGACTTTGGTGCTTCAAGATTTACATTGACCTAACAAGAATTGTGTGATTTGTTCCCAGATTGCACTCACAGGCAAGAAGAATTTTGGGCAAGAACAAAGAATGGCTGCATGGGCCACCGAGCAGCGTACACAACACGGTTTAGAGACTGGTCAGAAGCCGATGTTTGAGAGAAATGGTGCAACGGAGCTTAACAATATGGCTGATGAAGCTAAAAGGCGCGCGGAAATTGCAAGGTTAGATCTTTGATCACTTTATGTAATGTTTATATTGTAAAGAACGAGAGATGATGATCTCTCATGTTTTATTTTTCTATGATGGAATTTTGTAGAATGAGAGAGCTTCAGACATTGAAGGGGAAAGTGGAATCAGCTGCAAAGCTGAAAGGCTATGATCTTGATGATGTTAACAACAACAACTACACAATATGAGAGTCTTAATCTCTGCTTAAATTCATTTTTATATATGTTTTTTTTTATCTTCTTTCTTTTCCTAAATGTAATACTATTCTTCTTGATATCGACATTCATTTTGATATCTTTCATTTGATGCTTGTAACTTTGTTACTTTTACTTGATGAAAAGGTCATACTTGACTGGTTTTGTTCAACATATAAATATATAATAAACAACACAAGTTATATATGTTAACTCTTGTTCTGGTCTATGAAGTGTTTAGGTTGGTGAAGATGTATAAATGTAATGGTGACATCTTTAATTTTATGAGTCACGTGGGCACAAAAAGAAAAATATTTTTTTCATTTTACTAAAAAGAATAGGTGAATTTAGATTAAAAAAATTGGGAAAAAACCCCAGAAATGGGTACCTTTAGACATTGTGGATTATCGGAACAATATGCATCTCTTTCAGGAATGTGTTTTAAGACAAGGACAAGTTCACGTGGAAACTATTCTCTTAAGAACAGACTTTCTGGATCTACACCAAGTAACGAAAAATCGCCGTAGATAGTCAACATGCAAATTCTAAACCGAGGATCTGCCTTACGGAGGGCACTAGTGATTTGTTCGAAAATATTCTTCACTTGATCCTTATGCAGGAGATGTCCTATTGAAATCCCAGAACACTCTCACTCCGTAGTCTTTATTGAAATCCAAATCCATATCCACCTTGAGAAAGGCAAAAAAAAAAAGGCGATTTTGGTTTAGTGAAGTTTGTAAATTTCTCAGATATTGGAATATCACACATTTATCTTTTTTGCGCTCAGAAATTGTTTTAGTTATGGTTCTTGTTTAAGTGATACTTAATCATAAAATTGGGCTAGTTTGTCTTTGTAACATTTACATTCTCGTGCATAAAATAGAATAAATTTTAGCACAACATAGAGATATTTTTAGCAAAAACAAAGTAAAAAAAAAAACCAGATATTCAATTTACTAGTTACATTTGCTGCTTTGCATAATCTCATGCATATCGAATACCAAACCAGAATTCAAAGCAGACTGGTTACGTTTCTTTTCACACAAAAATCTCCTAAGTTTTTGGCATGCCAGTTGTAACTTGTAAAGCAATATTGATAAAACACACGAACTATTATTGATTGTTTGTTTCCCTCATCAAGTCCTTGGGTTCTCTTTGGCTTTGGCTTTATTACACACTTAGTTGTTATGATTACTGTTGACAAAATTACAAAACAACATGCTTGATTCACTAATGCGTGCTTCACACATTAGTTTGATATTTAAATACAGAATCATATCGAGTACCAAGTTAGAATTTGAAGCAAAACCGGTTTAGATATGTTTCTTTCGAAACAAGTCTCGAAGTCTTTGACTCTTTGGCATGCCATTTGTAACTTGTAAGCAACATTTTAAAAGAAATAATAAAATGACACGGAACATATATAGATGTTTGTTTCGCTCATCAAATCTTCAATTCTCTTTGTTGGCTTTAATAAAGCCACAATGACTGACTATGACTACTGATGACAAAAATGACAACCCCACGCGATTAACTCGAGCGTGGATAAGAGAAACCAACTAAAAGTCAACAAACTCACTAGCGCGTGCTTCACACTCGCTCCAACTGTTGATAAGAACCAACCAACCAACCACAAGAGTTTATCGTCTCATCGAACATACAATTATTAAAATTCTCTGAATCAAATATTAATCCGGTCGTCGACGGGACCTACCTCGCCGGCGGAGTTTGTTCCGGTATCGGAGATTACGATTCCGTTTCACGATTACGATTAGCGGAAAAGGGATTTTTCGCCTTTTTTCTACTCGAGTTTATCCGTTTTGTTCTCATAAATTACAGGAAGAGAGAAGAGAATGGCTTTTCGTAAGGCAGCAGTTATCGTTGCCCTAATTTCCACTTTCGTCACACTCGCTTCTTCTGTTCCTTTCATAGTTCTCCATGGTAATTCGCTATCTGATTTTCCTTGAATGAATGGATACTGCGACAATCATGCTCTAATTGATGAATTTCCATATTTGCTGGAGACTGAATAGTTTATTCGGATTCCCAGAAGTGAAAACCAAAAATTGTGTGTTTGCTGTCTCAGGAATTGGAGATAAGTGCAGGAATGCAGGAGTGAAACATTTCACAGAGCTTCTAGGTGATTGGTCTGGTTCTCAAGGATATTGCTTGTATGTCCTCTTTTATTTACCACCACAGGCATGTACAATTGGCGACTCAATTGTTTGTATTGAATCAATTGTTTGTGTTTCTTTGTGAATTCAGGGAGATTGGGAATGGCTCATGGGACTCATGGACCATGCCCCTTCTTGATCAGGTAATGACGTCACATGTTTCTAAGAATCAAACTTGTATATGTATTTTATTTATGCTTCCAAAAACAAAAAACAAAAAACTGATTTTTGGTCTCTCTGTTTTTGTTTGTGTGAGTCTTTGCAGACAGCGGTTGTTTGTGACAAGGTCAGTTAAACTGCATCAAGTGTTTTCTAATTTTTGAAAATCAATTTCATTGTTGTATGTCTAATGATTGATAAAACAGGTGAAGAGTATGCCTGAGCTTAGTGACGGTTACAGCATTGTGGGGCTTTCTCAGGGTAACATGATTGGTCGAGCTCTCATTGAGTTTTGCGATGGAGCACCGCCTGTAAGTCCCATTAACTTGTGTATGAATTGTTTTGTAAGGAGCCATGCTTTTGTTCAAGCTTTTTCAGTCTTATATTTTCCTGTAATGGTAGGTTAAGAACTTTGTATCAGTAGCGGGTCCTCATGCTGGCACTGCATCAATTCCTTTCTGTGGCGTAAGTTCACTAAGTCCCTCCAAAGTTTTGGTTTCCTCTAAGTTCACTAAATTCATTGATTCTGCAGGCTACATGGATTTGCAGCATGTTGGACAGTATGATCAAAACAGAGATCTATAGCGACTATTTGCAGGTACTACTGCTATGTTCAGTAGCATTCAAACTTTTCTGAGAGTGTATGTTTTTCTTTTTTTTGTTTGTTACGGAAGTGAAACTTAGTACATCTGATTGATTGCGTTTCAGGAACATTTGGCTCCCAGCGGTTTTCTCAAAATCCCAACTGTGAGTTTTCTTTAGAGAGTTCAAAAGTTTCGGATTAGAGACGGTTCTTCCCATTCTTGTTGTAAAACGAATGCTTTTTCCATAGGACATTGCCGGTTACATGGAAGGTTGTAGGTTTCTCCCAAAGCTAAACAATGAGCTTCCAGTTAAAAACTCGACTTATAAAGAGAGGTTCTCAAGCTTGGAGACTCTCGTGCTTATTATGGTTAGTTAGTCATCGAAAGACACTTCCTCTGTTATTGACTTACAAGTTTCTTTTTGATGGTAACTTTTTGGTTTGGATATCAGTTTGAGCATGACACAATACTGATACCTAAAGAGACCTCGTGGTTTGGATATTATCCTGATGGGTCTTTTGAGACCATTCTTCCGCCACAAGAGGTAAATTAAACCCCTTTCAATCATTGTTACAAATGGCTCATCTTTTGTAGATACATCAAGTTATGATAAGTGTTTGGATTTCTTTTTCTTTCTGTTGTAGACGAAGCTCTATACCGAGGACTGGATCGGTTTAAGAAGCTTAGACGAAGCTGGAAAGGTGAAGTTTGTTAACGTCTCTGGGAATCATCTTCAGATATCACATGAAGACATGAAGAAGCATATAGTGCCATACCTCGGTGACAAAGGATCATCATCAGTTTCCGAGTCTTCTTCCTCGCAACAGTGGCTTCCAAGTGTAGGCAACTTGATTATGGATCTGATTGGTCCAGAGGTGGATCAGCTTCACCTTGTGCTGCGTCATGTCTGAATCTGATGTCCCTGTTGTTGTTTATTGTCTTATTAAACACAATCACCATGTGATTAGTTTGTAACTTGATGAAAGTAAATTATAAAACGAGTAAAGCTTTGCAAAATCCCTCTCTCAAAAAGTCAATTTGTTGGTAAAAAGTCAATTATTTATGTCACAAAGAAGTAACCGAAGAGAGCCCAAAAAGGGATAAAGAACAACAATGACCCCTAATTTATGTTATTACAGAAAATCTCATCAGAACGAGATAAAGAAACATAAGTAGCAGCATGCTTTCTACGACGATAATCACATTTTCACTGATGGAGGACACATAAATTGCCTTTACCGAGAATTGTGGACTCGAATGGAAACACTGGGTATGACGAGATCCGTGCTGCCATTAAGGAAGCCAAAACTGTTACAGACAAGCCCACATTGATTAAGAAGGTGTCTATACAAAAAAGATTAAGCAAAAGCTGTTACACTCATTACTTAAAAGCCGATTCCAATCAATCCAATGTCTGTGGCGACGATCTCAACACAATAAGAGTCTGTCACGTCACACTCACTCAGAAGCAAACCTTTCCGGTGTCTCAGAGTCTTTGCTTCTACCTTTCGTCTTTGCCAAAGACTCTTCTCAACTCTTTGGCAAAGATTGTTTATTTTTTCCTTGAAGGAGAAAAGAGCGGTTGCCATTGCTGGAGGTAAAAAATAAGGTATCAGCAATCGCATTATCATGATTTCGTGGGTATTGTGGTGTTACTTTTGATAAATTCATCAATCAGTTTTGTAGAAGAAAACAATGCCGGAAATGCAGCAGCTGCTCTCATGGCTCAGTTAGCCCCTAAAGCCAAGGTTCTTATTTATTAATCCTTGCTTTGTTTGCTGCTTTCATTTAACATTTTGATGGTAATAGCTTATTTATGAATCAATCGTTGTTAGGCCAAACGTGATGGGAAATGGAACGAGATAGATGCAGCAGAGTTGGTTCCAGGAGATATAGTTAGTATCAAACTTGGAGATATCATTCCTGCTGATGCTCGTCTTCTTGAAGGAGACCCTTTAAAGATTGTCCAGGCAAGCTATCCTTCTACATGAATGGAATATCATATAGCTCTGTTGTGTTCTTAGCTCTCTCTTTCGACTAATCTTGGTTGGTTTTATCTTTTCTCCAGTCGGCACTTACAGGTGAATCTCTAACACTTTCAAAGGCTAATAGAAAGACTGCACTATCCTACTTGGATGGACAAGGCAAAATGCACCGTGTCAGCAAAGGAGCCCCTGAGGAGGTTACTTGCTTTACAAGCTTCTAGTATCACATTACCTTATAAGATGCTGTGGAAACCAATTTTGTTACTCTTCACCTTAAGACGAGATTTTTTTCTTTGCACAAAGTATTTTATAGCAAAAGCAAAATCTTGTTTCAGAAGATAATCACACAAAATCCAAGGATCATCGTGTAGATCATGTTTTAGCTTTGCTTTTGTGTTTGTTTATAAATAATTGTAACTAATTCGATTCCAAAGAGGAAGGAAACAGATAAATGGTTTACTACAAAGAAAATTCTGAAATTTGCATGAAAGCTTTCAGTAAACTCTTGTTCAGCAAAGTGCTAGTGAGAGTGTTGGATACTTTACTGAAAGCTCTTGATGACTATTCAGTTGATAACAGAGGTGATGTAGGTTCGTTGGATTTTTTTCCTCACAGTGCGTGTGAGATAGAGGTAAAGACGACAGCATGTAACTTCATCACAACAATGTGAAACAATGACATTGATGGATATAAGAATGGTTAAGAAAGAGCGCAAACTTTTAAAACAGTGAAAAATTCTTGAACACAAAAACAGAGTTTGATACACAAAAGATAATGCGAAATTGTATAAAGAACACCAACGCCTATTGACAACTAGTTGTCATCAGGACCAATAAAACAACCACCTTCACCACAATCATCTTAATCGTCATCTTCGTAGTCTAAATCAGTGAAGACACAATCTTGTGTTCCTTGATCTACAAGGGCTCCATATTCGGCTGTGGGGATAGGTTCTCCTTTTTCTAGCAGGTTAGTCCAACGCCATGCTAACGTTACCTCAGGAACATGCACTTCTTCTGCGTTGAACTCATCAGGCACTACTAATAGAACAATAAAATTTGAATACCTCAAACTTTGAAGAAAATGAACGAACTGACTATTCTCCTTGATGTTTTTTGCGACTACCATCACAGCTTCTGGGTTACGATAACGATCAGGCTTGTCCGCAGCCAACAAACCAATGTCTACTAACATCTTATGAAGTCTCCAAAATTTATCACCTGGAAATTAATAAATATTTCACGCAGATGAAGATTATAGACAAGGAAATTCATATAAGATTAGGGTTTTAATGAGGATAATCAGTCTTACTTCTCTCTACGAAGGTGAGTTGACCCTCAGCGGTTTGTTCAGGCGAGAAGGGATCCTTGTCGCCATAAACCGTGATTGAGGGGTCCCAGTTACAACGTTGTTTCTCAAGAGCAGATTCGACAATCTCACGGATTGCACAACCCTCGGGGACTGGGAAATCATTCACGTCCAGAACACGTTTGTATTATAATCTGCCAAAAACACACAAACAATGATAAGGAAACCGATGAAGAATACTAATCAAGGTTAAAAAGACTACACAATTTCCAGCAACAACTGTACATGCTAAATTTGTGGCCATGGTGAGAATAAAGTGCACAAAAATGACCGGCGATTGAGAAAACTGGAGAAGCCAATTTAATAAGGCCCAGATAATACCATGGGCCATCAATGGGCCGTTATGAACTCATCGTCTCTCGCCGCTATTGAATCTAAACAATTTTGGGTTAAAGAGTTGAAAGATGCAGTTGAAACCAATTTTGACCTTAACACGAGACTTTTTCTTTGGCGCAAAGTATTTTATAGCAAAAGCAAAATCTTGTTAAAAAATTAATCATACAAAAATAAAAAACATCTATCAGTTACGACGACTCTAGAAAGGGAAGGATCATGTTTTTTAGCGGATGAAAAGAATAAGAAATAGCAAAAGTACTGATTAATAAATCTAAAATCCCAAAGGTTGTCCTCCAGTCTTCAGGACATCCCAGACCCAAATACGAAATGCTTGATCTCCCATCTCAGCGTCATCTTCAGTGGTGTAGATCATGATGTTACCAGGAGGATCATTTGACCTGGTAAAAAGACTAATGTCCTGGTTAAGCAGAATATCCGAGGTAGGCAATATAATCTTGGTGTCAGGATCCCACCACTTGACCTGCTTGACAGGCTGGTTTGGAACAGTAGTGGCATTTCGGTGGGATGTGCTTTGCAATGAATGAACAACGTAAATTTCGAAAATATGTTTTTGGATCTACCCAAAAAAATCAAAATTGCATGAGACATAATTTATGTAAAAAAAAATTCAACACGCGTCTACACAAAAACTAACACCGTGTTCATATTTCGTGCAGTAAAAATAAATGAAAAGCCACAGTAAAAACTTAGTAAAACAACTCATTTCCACAAAACATTTGTAGGAAAATAGAAACAAGTCGAAATAATTATTTATTATTAACATATAGTTTTCGTTAAATTTATTTTTGTCTCTAACATTATTCATTAAACTATCTTATGTTGTTGTCGAAAAAAAAAACCATCTTATGTTGCTTTTTTTCAACCATGTTTGTTACATAAACACTCATAAACATTCTTTAAAACCTTACAAATATTATTATTTCAAAAAATCGATGGATATCGGAACATAAAACCAAGCAAAAATCCAATAGTCTTGGTAAAATGTAAACTATTGGATTGAAACATCTGATGTTTTGTCATGAAGTGTGTGATATTTTTTTGTGTTTCAAATAATATATTTATGTCACAAGAGCCTAAAAAATGATTATGAACAACAATGATCCCTAAGTTATGTCCAGAAAATTTATTTCAGCACAATGAGATAAAGAATTTTTAGTATGATCCCTTAAGTTATTTCAGCAAATGATCCCTAAGTTATATCCATATGTAATATGTATATCACAAGATTCAGATATCACATGAAGACATGAAGAAGCATATAGTGCCATACCTCAGTGACAAAGCATCATCATCATCATCAGTAATAATGGAAGTTTCCGAGTCTTCTTCCTCGCAAAAGTGGCTTCCAAGTGTAGGTAAGTTCGTTATGGATCTGATTGGTCCAGAGGTGGATCAGCTTCAGCTTGTGCTGCGTCATATCTGAATCTGATGTGTTCATGTTGTTGTTTGTTGTCTTATTAAACACAATCATCAAATCGCGTGATTAGTATATGTACTTTGCACTTGATATATATATATATATATATATATATATGTATATTCAATTCAACTACACTTTTATTCACTAATAAAGAGCTATTGACCACATTAATTAGAGACAGGGAAAAGCTAATATTTAAGCTCTATTTCATATACCCCATACCATTCTATTCATTATTCAAGAAAGAAACAGAGCATTTAACATGTAAAACCGATGCAAGGCAACAAATTGGGGGTTGGCTATCTATCACCATCAGTGCTTCAGTTCTGAGCTTGGATTAGCTTTGAACGCTTGAATACACCGATAATATTTCTTCGTTTCTATTGTGGCTTTTTTTCCGCTTCAGTTTTGTTAAGTGGACACATGAAGTTTTATCCAAGAAGGAAGATAGTGTCGTGAACCACTTTTGCTTGCTTGGTGTGATGGAGGCGCTCTGGCTGCCATTTTCAAGGTTTTTTTTTGTAACCTGACGGTGCGATTGTCGCCGTTGGATACCTGAAATTAGTATGTTGATCAGACGACTGCAAGGACATAGATTTGCGTGAATAAATGCTCTCAAATTTCATAGATATCGAATATTCAAATGCTCATCGTTACATCGCCAATCCATCTCTACGCATTTATATTTACATTTACACCATACCNCACCAAACCCAAAAAAAAAAAAAAAAAAAAGAAAAAACGAGAAAAAAAACTCTAACTAACAAGTTTGTCAAAAGTCACAAAACAACAAAAAATAAAATAAAAAAACTCCAAAATATGTAATCTTTGTTTATTAAGAAAAAAGGAAACTTTTATTCGACACTTCGACAGTTCGACGTATTTGGAAGCAACCATGATGGTGGTGATGAGGAGGCGATGTGCATTGTTGAGACTAATTCAACATGATTCGAACAAGGAGAATAGTAATCAGAGCCATGAAACGCCATGACAATCTCTTTCCCTTGAGAAGATTTCGAGTTCTTTGGAAATGCAGCAGACGAGGAAGATGTTGTTGTCGTCCTAGAGCAAAGGCTTTGACTCGTAGTCGAAGTTGATTCATCAAAAGGAGCAAGATTTCTGAAAGATTGACCGATCTCAGAGCTCCAAATGCGTAAGAAGTGATCACAATCAGAATCGCCAAATGCACTAAGTTTAACACTAGTGTCAAACTTAAACATGAATTAAGAAAAAGAAGCATAAAACTGTGCTTGGTGAAAATTTGTGGTGTTTGTGTATTTACATATGTGGAGTTTTCGCTGTCAAAAAGTTTAAGAGAATGAGTGATGTTACAACCCACCTGATCAAAGCCGAAAACTCCGAAGTTTATTGGTGTGATTTGCAAAGAAAAAGAACATATCAGCGTATCTAGGTTTGTTTGGCAGACTATACAATTTTCTTCGACTCCACATGTGGGAAAGAACCGGTATGCAAAGAAAATCAACAATTTCATAGAACTGAACGAACCGGTTTGTTTAACATAATGAAAATAACGAGTTAAAGGATCCAAGAACACAAAACACACGGAGTTAAAGACAGACAAGGATAAAATGCAATTTCACACAACAAAACAAATTAAGGTGACTAC
Organism: Noccaea bulbosa; assembly: GCA_900406535.1. Taxonomy (NCBI): domain Eukaryota; kingdom Viridiplantae; phylum Streptophyta; class Magnoliopsida; order Brassicales; family Brassicaceae; genus Noccaea; species Noccaea bulbosa. The sequence goes on along the minus strand of OVBJ01000149.1, from coordinate 35,330 downwards.
AACCAAGCAGGGTTAATTGCCTCTTGTGAGCTACCCTAATCAGCAAGTTCACGCCAAACACCCTTCTGAATTTTCTGACGTTTCTGGGGACCATGTGAAGTTCCCACTTCATCAGTGTTGATTACGACGGTAGGGGAATCTCCCTTAAACAGAGATGTCCAACGCCACACAAAGTTTGCGGAATTTCTAGGAGGAAAATCCGATTCTGGGGCGTCATCAGGCACCACAAAGAAAACCTTGCGACCTCCTCTTCTCAAAGCTTCCATAACACTGAACAACTCAGTGTTTACACCCGGGAAGTCTTTTGCAACTACAAGTATATTCGCATTAGGGGGCTCAGACTTCGTGTGTGTAAATATAAGAATGTCCACTAGCATCCTCTGGAGTCTATTACCTTTTTCAGCAGCTGGAAAGGCATATGAACAAAAATTTAAAAAAAAAAAAAAAAAAAAAGGAAAAAAGAAAAAGAAAAGGTTGGAGGAATTTTTTCACCTTGGTATCCCAAAAGTTGAACCACTCTTCATCAGTTATTTTTTTACTATAAGCATGGATGTCAATCAAACCAAGAAAACCCTTAGTCTTAAGGGCTCGTGCGACGTTACGATAAAATATCTTCAATTGGCGATCCTGCGGGACTGGGAAATCCTGGACGTCCCACAAGAGGAGTGTCTGAGAAAACTCTGCGAACGCTCCTCCATGTCCGTGTTTTCAACCGGCGATTAGGGCTCAGATTTTTTTGGTGTTTATTTATAGCTGCGGCTAAGAGAGAGAGACCCTTATTTATTATTCTTGAAAGAATGTGAATCGTTGGATCGTAGATCAGCATCACATGNTTTTTTTTTTTTTTTTTTTTTTTTTTTTCTTACTTAACACACAATCGTGGTGTCACGTGATTGTAAGAAAATCCCTCGGTTCTGTATATTATTTCTGTCAAAAAAATGTCACAATAAATGGACTAAACAACACATTTTTGTCCGGTCATACATATATATATATAATATATCACAACACATTTTTGTCATCCGAATCAAACATCTTCTGATACAACAGTCTTGGAGAGTTTTGCAACATATATAAGGAGCCAGATTCTTTTTTTTTTTTTGGGCTTGACTTGACTAAGTTGACTTGCAAGGTATCATAGAGATACAGAAATACTCTATCGCGCGCTATGATTTATGAATGCTTTAATAAAAAAAAGGCTCAAATCAAATCCTAATATAAGAAACTTTCTCTCCTTTGAAGACTCTGCCTGGTGATACTCTAGTCTCTAGAATGCGAAGCACTATTTTCGCAAATATACGAGGCATATTTGCTTTCACTTCATCGCAAATTCATATTACATACATAAAGTTCTTTTGCAAGACATCAAAAGAGACACTAAGGGAAGAGATCAAAAGCGCGTCCGATCGAGTACCGTCCCTTTGAGAATTAGTGCGATTAAAACGCAAGAATAGCTAATGAGATATCTGCTTCCTGAAGCTTGAATATGTTCTCACACAACTCTGATGATCTGAAACTAACCGCTGATTACCGGTATCCCTCTTCCGATTGAGAAACTTTTAAAAGTTTGTAGGAATCATGCAAACACCATTGTGATAGGTCCGGTTTTTGTGTTTGAGTCACGTGTGACACAAGTGAGTTGAGAGTCTTTGGGTCCGATTGGTAACGTAATGAATAGTGGTGTATTATAGATTTTTTGATGGTATGAAATATGACATTACAAAAGATGATGTTACAAAATATAGTGATACAAATAGTGATTTTGTAAAATGATAGTACAAATATGAATTCTGATTGGTAACATCGTAGCAGTACAACCAAAGTTATTATAATTAAAAAATTATAATCAAATAGGAAATTTAAATAAATAAGAAAAAATATTTTTTGTTTAAAAATAACTGAACTGCAATAATAAATATTCTAGTAAATATTTCATTTTAAAAATAACTGAACTGCAATAAATAATATTCTGCAATATAAAATAATTCATTATAAAAGTATATTAACATTTTAATTCTTATTTGATAAAATTCTATGAAAAATAAATGCGAATTAATAAAGTGTAGATAATTGTAATTTACACTCTTAACAATTTTCATTGATTTATTAATCATCTCCCCATATATATGTTATTTAAAAGAAAAAAGTTGTTGAAAATGAATAATTTACAAAACTTTTAACCCAAAAAAAAAAAGCATAACAATTTTAGAAACTTTATTTTCAAAATAAAAAATAACCTGTACTATCATTTTTTTTGTAATGCCCTCTAAAAGTATCATTACACTTGTACTATGGTTACAACATTTGTACCATCATTTTCTTTTGTAATGCTGTCCTTTTTTGTAATGCCATATTTGTACTATCATCTTTGTAATACCTCTATGAATGGTTACATTATGTATATTACAACTTGTAATACTCCATCTTATTGTCACCAATCAAAGCCTTTATATATATATGCTGTATATATCACTAAAAATGGCCTGAATAACGTAAATCTGGTCATCATCTCATGCAATTTTACATTTTTTTTTTGTTTTCGATGCAAGTTAGGACTGCGTTGGTTTTGAATATGAAGAGAGGCGTTGATGTTGCTGATCATGCGATAAAACAAGAGACTGTTTTATTGGTCTGGGCCTGGTAGATATCAGATAGGCCCAGTTGTGGTAATCATTGCGACCCAACCAGAGCCCATTAAGTACTTCGCTACTCTCTCACGAAGTCTCACTTGTCAGACTTGGAAACCTAGATTTTCCCTTTGTTTGTTCGGTGAATTCTCTCCCTAAATATCTCCATCTCCGTCGTCGGTCGAAACCATGTCTTTATACGGAGGTAATCTCTCTCTCTCTCTCAGATACTCTTTAACTCTTAAATTTATAGTTAAACAAAACAAAAACACACTGTAAATGCGTCTCCGCAGAGGCAAAGACATGCGTCTTATGGGACGTGGAGGATTGTCCGATCCCAAACGGTCAGGATCCGGAATCGGTTGCGAAGAACATCAAATCGGCACTTGCCAAGAATGGTTATCGTGGAGAGGTGACAATCTGGGCTTATGGTGAAAAGTATCAGGTCCAAGATTTCTACGAATCCGCCGGAATCACGCTCTTTCCCCAAGGTGAAATAAATTCATTAAAAAACACCCTTCTTTGTTCGCTACTTTATGTTTGTATTTTATAAATAAATAAATGGATTGTATATATATATGGGTGGTCAGGAGATAATCATGCGAGATTTAAGAGGATGGATCTGGATGTTTTTGATTGGATGCATCAGACCCGTCCAGAATTTGACAAATCTGATGATGGTATCTGGAGATAACTTGGGCTTTGCGCGTGTTCTGGGAATGTGTAAAATGTTAAACCATAACATTCTGTTAGCACAGCCTGAAGATTCACCAAGAAGATGTAGCGATTGCTCAAGTCCTCTGGAAGGACTTACCCTCGATGGTGCTCAATGGAAAGCCTTTCTACCGGAGGAGACCCCATCACCACCACAGCTTCTTAGTCGGAATATTGTACTAGTAATGTAGTAATGCCTTTAGTTTGATTGATTATCTCTTCTGATAATTACCCCTCTCCTCTGTAATAACTAATAACTACATTGTCTTCACTGTTATGCGTTATTAATATTATCCGAATCTCTCTCTTTCTTGTTATTTTCTATCTCTCACAAACTTTATAATCACTGCTCTTCACAATCTGCCCTATATAAATACGTATGGAACTTCTTCAACATGGATTTCTAATTGGTCAGGAAGTGGATCAGCGTAACCTTGTGATTAGTTTTGCAACTTTGAAAGTAAAAACAAGAAAAGCTTTAATATTTATGGTGAAAAGAAAATAATGTTACAAATAGATGGACAGAGAGCCTAACAAAGGGATAAAGAGAACACCAATGATCCCTAAAGTAAGGTCTTATACCCAAAATAAAGAAAAACATTTGTCTTGAATCCGAATCAAACGTCTTCTGAGACAAGAGTCTTGGAGAGTTTTGCAGCAGGAGCCTGATTCTTGTTTGCTTTGGCTTCACTTGTATAGTTTCCTGATTCAGCCAGAAATCGTTCAATCCTGGTAAATTGCTCTCTCCTATTCGTACAAGGGTATGAGAAATGATCCACTCAATCCAACGCATTATTTCGTCAATGCTTTTATCCTTGCTTGTAATGATAATTAATCATATATCAGAGGATCAGGTAATTCGCTAATCTTATCTTCTTCCACCCCTTTGGAACGAGTCCGTTTCGATTTCCTTCTCTCAACCATTTGTTTTCTTTGTGTGGAAACTGTTCTGCATAACAAAAAACAAAACTTTCAAGAGACGATTTGTAGGCCTAGGAATTAAGGAAACACAGGTTCTACTAACCAACATTATTGGAGAACACAGTTAAGAAAGAAACCCTAGAATAACCCAGAAAATTCAAGCACAGACGCAGAGAGACAGATGAAGGAATAAAACGACGAGTAACGAAGAATAGAGACAAACCGAATTGCGAGCGAGAGAGATGGATCCGTTAGGCTTGGAATTGTAGACTTGTGAGAGTGAAGAAGAGTGTGTGATGCTTCTTCGGTCTCCAGCATTTTGGGCCTATTGGGCTGAGCTTTTAGTTAGCCGATTAGTTCATTATATATTGGGATGTGTTTGTTGATCCGCTTGTTTCTTTTCTCTTTTAAATTCTTTAATGAACTAATCGGTGGTGCTTTGTAAAGACTTTTAAAAACTTTCACTTATTTTATACAGTAAGTTTTTAGTTACCCGATGTCAAAAACAAACAAAAAATTTTACCCAAACATAAATGCTTGGAAGCTCCTGAATTTTTTACCAAAGTCCAACCAACATTTTGTCCTTATTTAAAGTCGCAATAGCCGGCAAAAAAAAAAAAAAAAAAAGTCGCAATAAAAAATTTTAAAGCCAAAATTTTTAAAAGTATTGCAACCAACCAAGCACACGAAGCAATAAAAAAGTGAACCACAGTTCCATCAAACAAAAAGATCACAAAACTAAACAAAAGATATAGCTTAATGTGTTCCCCAACACCACCTAGTATATCCATCAGTGTTTTGAAGGATCAAGAACTTGACCCATGAACAAAATCACTCCAGTCTTGTCTTCTCTCACCGTGAACAGAAATGGATGGTCAGCTACAAAATCTGGAACCTCGCAACGCGGCACACATCTAGCAGCAGAGGCAGCTGCAGCTTCGGTTCCCTCTTCATCCACCACAATACACGCTTCGGTAATGATAATTCTTCATAAATTGATGTCTAATGAGCACAAAATAAAAACGAAACCAAGGTTTTTTTTGACAAAAACAAATGCCTCTTCTTTCTCAGTTTTGATCTTACAGGAATCCAACAAACATAACATTACCTTATTATCATCACCAGTTGCTATACGCCAAGCAATATTACGTATTACCAATCAATCAGCTCGCGGAATGTTCTTCTTACGGGCAAGCTCTCGCGCCATCTCTCTTAGCTCCTCCGGTGACTGTGGTCTAGGTGCTTCTTCAGGGTACACAACACACGAACGCTGCACAAACAAAACAGTCCAAATTCATAAATGGTTAGTGAATGCAAATTCACAAGATTGATTAGCCCGTTCAATAAATCACCATTTCCTAATTACCAAACAAAAACAAATCACACTAATCATCGACTTATTCAAAACATTTCAACTATATCTTCTTCTATGTTTCTGAGAATCTGAGATTGTAGTAACTATATATACTCTGTATTCAACAATGCGTTAAAACCAAATTTTAAAGTTATCATTTTTAATTACTAACCAAAAATAAACACCAATCTATGGCTAACAGAGAAGAGAACGCAAAAATCCAAACAGAAATCGATTGAATTCGATGCTAATTTCTGAAAAAGGGCAAAAAAGATAATGGAGGAAAGATTTACATTGCCCATGAATTTTTTGATATTAGTGCTGTTGTTGGCGAATGTATACATAAGCCCGATCGGAACAGCGACGTAGAAACCGAATTTGGCGATTTCGAGAATCCCTTTCGATGTTCCTACAGACGACATTACTGCCCAGATTGATTGATTTCAGACAGAGAGCCAAAGATAGATTTTTTTTTAGGGTTTATCGATCGAGAAATTGGGAATCGATCATGAAACCAACTTTAAGTTGCGTATTAGTGGAAGAATGGGCCAATTTGGAGATTTCTTAAAAGTCGGAGTTGCAAATACCAAATATGGGAGTGAGCCACTCTAAATATGGGAATTTCGCAAATGATTCCCACCTTGTTTGTACTCTTTGCCTGTGAGACAAAGAATAATAAAGAGAAGAGAGCGAATCAGTCAAACGAAAACCAGATTTATATCAGAATCATGAAAGATGAACAAAATAAAGTCAAATTGATGTAAAAAAAATTCAAAAATTCAGTTAGAAATTCTATTCAAGCACGCAAATTCCAGATCCAATTATAATTTTCTACAGGTTTAGAAAACTAAATGAATTTCACCAGAGCTGTTATATATTTATTTACGGATCTAAAGATAGAAGAAGAATAAAGAGAAGAGAGCGAATCAGTCAAACGCAAACCATGTTTTGAAGTCAATTAAACATGTTTTGAACAACAAGGATGAAGGGAAGAGAGATGATGATTCACCGCTTCTGGCTTTCAAGATAATAAAATCTCCGTTGAAATTCTTGCTCTCTTTTCCAGACATCAAATTAGAGAAAATCAAAATCGAGCGGCCGTGAGTGGAGAAGAAAGAGGAAGCAGAAGACAAGCATGCATGATTCCAAGGATGCAGAGAGAACTTTTTGCAGCCCTGCGAGCGAGATTTCTTTCTTCTCTTTTACAATATTGTTGCAAATGGCCGCGTCGGGAGAAATGGAGGCCAAATGTGTTACTCTCTTGTGGCTTTCGATCCTTGTGTTGGTCCCGTTCGCAGGATATCGGGATTGGGAAAGGCGTTCAAAAGGTCTGTTCCTATCACCATCAGTGCTTCAGTTTTGAGCTTCGATTAGCTTGAATACACCGATAATATTTTCAAGGTTTTTTTGTTATACACTTTGTTGGTCCATACTGAAGTGACTATCCGATTTGATTTGCATGTTTTTATCACCTGGGGCTTATATATTGTTCGTATTTTGCATCTGGATCTTATATTCATTGGCAGACTGCTACTGCTACTGCTAGCCGGTGGATGTGGATGTGCTTCCTACTGTTTTGTATCATGTGACCGACTGCTAAGCAAATCAAATGCAGCAACTAAAAAGTCCTCAACTACTTGTAACTGACAGGTTTGTGTTCCTCATCGCCACATGAAACTTTCAGATGCCAACCAGGAAATCTCACATGTTACTCGTATTTGCTTTCGAAAATTTACTCCTTTCTGAATCGTCTAGGACACTGTGGTTCGTGGGTCATGTAACTTGACTACTTACATCTCTTCTTTCCGAGAGGAGGTGCTGTCCTCTGTATTAGAGCCAGGAGAGGTACTCATAATGGATATCTGGCATTGGCAGCGTTGACTTGTATGTGGTAAAATCCAATTACTGTGACTTTGATGGGAGATAGTTCATGATGGCATGGTGGTTGTTTGGCTTTAGCTGATCACTAGCTCGTAGAGGGTTACTGTTGCCTACAAGTTTCCCACAAAAGGTCCTACTCTTTCTTATTTCTCTAGTCAATGCAATACGAAGCAATGGCATCACTCACCATAACTGCAGAAGCTCTATCGACTCACATTTAGATATATCATCTGTTTATGTGCGCTGCCTATTACCACAAAGATATGAAATACGTCTTGCTCCAGATTTATTGATACTGTGGGTTCCTTTGACAGAGAGATACTATTTTCTTTTTCTTTTGTGTGCCGTTTCCTGCTGGGTTTGAAGAATTGTGTTTTCTATTTCTTTTTGATCAGGTCAACTGTGGTGCTGCCGCTGCTTACCAAGAGAATGTGGAATTTACCCTCATGGGACCCATTGACATAGTGAACAGAGCTTAGCCTTTTGTGGATGAGTTGCTATACAACAAGATCAAGATCTGCCACTCGGTATGCTCTGCTTGATATTGGTTCGCTTCTCTCTTTAAGGTCCTGCTTCTATGTAATGTAACGTGAAGCGGTGGTCGACAAAGCTAATATCAAAATTCAACAGAGCCAATAGTTTTACTGACAACTGTATCAAATCGTTGCTCCTAGTTGTAGCTTCCATAATATGTTAGATTATTCAATCTTATGATTTCAGGATAAAAGCTTGATGCAAAACTCTTCCTCACTTGGCCAACTATGTACTGGAGAAACTAATTCCGCGTCATGGTGCAACATTGACAGCTGGAGAGTTTGTGTTAGCTCTGCAGCACTGTGGCTATGTCCTTTCTACTGGTTGGTACCATGTAGAGTTAGCTCGAATGCTTGTAAAGGCACTCGAGACTCTTACTCAGCAAAGTGCTAGTGATAGTGTTGGACACTTTACTGAAAGCTCTTGATGACTATTCAGTTTATAACAGAGGTGATGTAGGTTCTTGGATTTTTTTTTCTCACGGTAAAGACGACAGCATGTAACTTCATCACAACAATGACATTGATGGATACAAGAATGCTTAAACTTTAAAAGAGTGCAAGTTCTTGAACACAAAAACAGAGTTTAATACACAAAAGATAATGCGAAATTGTATAAAGAACACCAACTAGTTGTGATCATGACCAATAAAACAACCACCTTCACCACAATCAACAATCATCTTCGTCGTCATCTTCATGGTCTGAAACAAGTTCGAAAATACGGTGTGGTCTTTGATTTACAAGGGCTTCATATATATTCGGCTGTGGGGATAGGATCTCCATTTTCTAGCAGGTTAGTCCAACGCCATTCTATCTTCACCTCAGGAAGATGCACTTCTTCTGCGTTGAAGGAATCAGGCACTACTAGTAAAACTATAAAATCTGAATACAACAATCTTTCAAGATACTGAACGAGCTCAACATTCTCCTTGATGTTTTTCGCGACTAGCATCACAGATGTTGGGTTAGCATAAGGATCAGGAGTGTCCACAGCCAACAAACCAATGTTGATTAACATCTTATGCAAGAAGAATTTTGGGCAAGAACAAAGAATGGCTGCATGGGCCACCGAGCAGCGTACACAACACGGTTTAGAGACGGGTCAAAAGCCGATGTTCGAGAGAAATGGTGCAACAGAGCTTAACAATATGGCTGATGAAGCTAAAAGGCGCGCGGAAATTGCAAGGTTAGATTTTTGATCACTTTCTGTAATGTTTATATAGTAAAAAACGAGAGATGATGATCTCTCATGTTTTATTTTTTATGATGGAATTTTGTAGAATGATATGATAGAGCTTCAGACATTGAAGGGGAAAGTTGAATCAGCTGCAAAGCTGAAAGGCTATGATCTTGATGATGTTAACAACAACAACTACACAATCTGAGAGTCTTAATCTCTGCTTAAATTCATTTTTATTTATGTTTTTTTTATCTTCTTTCTTTTCCTAAATGTAATACTATTCTTCTTGATATCGACATTCATTTTGATATCTTTCATTTGATGCTTGTAACTTTATTACTTTTATTTCATGAAAATTTATACTTGATTGGTTTTGTTCAACATATAATAAACAACGTACACACGTTAAATGTTAACTCTTGTTCTGGTCTATGAAGTGTTTAAGGTTGGTGAAGAAGTATACATGTAATGGTGGCATCTTTATATTTATGAGTCATGTGGGCACAAAAAGAAAAATATTTTTTCATTTTACTAAAAAGAATAGGTGAAATTAGATAGAAATTTGGAGAGAGAAAAACAAAATTAAAGTGAGTACCTTTTGACATTGTGGATTATCTGAACAATATGCATCTCTTTCAGGAATGTGTTTTAAGATAAGGACAAGTTATACGATGGAAAGTATTCACTAATGCGTGCTTGATTCACTAATGCGTGCTTCACACATTACTGTTGACAAAATTACAAACAACATGCTTGATTCACTAATGCGTGCTTCACACATTAGTTTGATATTTAAATTACAAGTTAAATTTACAGAATCATATCGAGTTCCAAATTAGAATTTGAAGCAAACCGGTTTAACCTTAGATATGTTTCTTTTGAAACAAGTCTCGAAGTCTTTGACTCTTTGGCATGCCATTTGTAACTTGCAAGCAACGTTTAAAAGAAATAATAAAATGACACGGAACATAAGTTGTTTGTTTCGCTCATCAAACCTTCAATTCGCTTTGGCTTTAATACAGAACACAAAGCTACAATGACTGACTGACTACTGATGACAAAAAATGACAACCCCACGCGATTAACCCGAGCGTGGATAAGAGAAACCAACTAAAAGTCAACAAACTCACTAGCGCGTGCTTCACACACACACTCTTACTGCTGATAAGAACCAACCACCAGAGTTTATCTCATCGAACAAACAATTATTAAAATTCTCTGCGATCCTTGGAGAGAATCAAATATTAATCCGGTCGTCGACGAGACCTACCTCGCCGGTGGAGTTTGTTCCGGTATCGGAGATTACGATTCCGTTTCACAATTTTACATCTTATTCCCACACAACAAAACCCTTGATTAGCGGAAAAGGGATTTTTCGCCTTTTTTCTACTCGAATTTATCCGTTTTGTTCTCATAAATTACAGGAAGAAAGAAGAGAATGGCTTTTCGTAAGGCAGCAGTTATCGTTGCCCTAATTTCCACTTTCGTCACACTCGCTTCTTCTGTTCCTTTCATAGTTCTCCATGGTAACATCGGTTGCTTGTGACAAGGTCAGATAAACTGCATCAAGTGTTTGCCAATTTTTGACTTTTTTGAAAATCCACTTCATTGTTGTATGTTTAATGATAATAAAACAGGTGAAGAGTATGCCTGAGCTTAGTGACGGTTACAGCATTGTGGGGCTTTCTCAGGGTAACATGATTGGTCGAGCTCTCATTGAGTTTTGCGATGGAGCACCGCCTGTAAGTCCTGTAAGGAGATACGAAAGGGACATGCTTTTTAAATCTTGTATTTTCCTCTGATGGTTAATAATAATATAGGTTAAGAACTTTGTATCAGTAGCGAGTCCTCATGCTGGCACTGCATCGATTCCTTTATGTGGCGTAAGTTCACTAAATCCCTCCAAAGTTTTGGTTTCCAGTAAAGACATGGAGCTTTTCTTTTGTAATATTTCATTGATTCTGCAGGCTACATGGATTTGCATCATGTTGGACAATATGATCAAAACAGAGATCTATAGCGACTATTTGCAGGTACTGCTACTATGTTCAGTAGCATTTAAACTTTTTTTAGAGTGTTTTTGTTGTTGTTGTTACGGAAGTGAAACTTAGTACATCTGATTTGAGTTTCAGGAACATTTGGCTCCCAGCGGTTTTCTCAAAATCCCAACTGTGAGTTTTCTTTAAAAGTTTAGGATTAGAGACTTTTCTTCCCATTCTTGTTGTAAAAGGAATGCTTTTTCCATAGGACATTGCCGGTTACATGGAAGGCTGTAGGTTTCTCCCAAAGCTAAACAATGAGCTTCCAGTTAAAAACTCAACTCATAAAGAGAGGTTCTCGAGCTTGGAGGCTCTCGTGCTTAGTATGGTTAGTTAGTCATCGAAAGCCACTTAATTCTCTGTTATTGACTTACCAATTTCATTTGATGGTTAACGTTTTTGTTTTTTCGATTGGAATTATCAGTTTGAGCATGACACAATACTGATACTGATACCTAAAGAGACCTCATGGTTTGGATATTATCCTGATGGGTCTTTTAAGACCATTCTTCCGCCACAAGAGGTAATTAAATTAAACCCCTTTGAATCATTGTTTCAAATGGCTCAGTTTTTTCAGATGCATCAAGTTATTATATAAAAGGTTTGCTTAACTTTCTGATACAAAGATATGAGAGTCGAAAAATGGGATGCGGGCATTGGTAAAGTCGAATATGAAATCTATATATATATATATATGTATGTATATATATATCACAACACATTTCTGGCTTGAATCCGAATATGAAACAATCTTGAAGAGTTTTGCAGCATAGGAGCCTGATTCTTTTTTGTTTTGGCTTTGACTTGACTAAGTTGACTTGTATGATATCAGAGAGATACAGAAATACTCTATCGCTATGATTTATGAATGCTCTGATAAATAAAAAGGCTCAAATCAAATCCTATTATCAGAAACTTTCTTTCATTTTAAAGATTCTGCCTGGTGATGAGATCAAAAGCGCGCGTGTGTGAGTACCGTTCCTTTGAGAAATGCGATTACGTACAACGCAAGAATAGCTAATGAGATCTGCTTCCAAAAGCTTGAATATGTTACATGCAAGGGTTGTAGGTTTCTCCCAAAGCTATATTAAACAATCAGCTTCCAGTTAAAAACTCGACTTATAAAGAGAGGCTCTCGAGTTTGGAGACTCTCGTGCTTATTATGGTTAGTTAATCATCGATCGAAAGCCACTTCTCTGTTATTGACTTACAAGTTTCTTTTTTATGGTAACTTTTTTGTTTTTGATTGAATTATCAGTTTGAGCATGACACAATACTGATACTGATACCTAAAGAGACCTCATGGTTTGGATATTATCCTGATGGGTCTTTTAAGACCATTCTTCCGCCACAAGAGGTGATTAAGCCGCTTTCAATCATTGTTTTCAAGTGGTTCAGTTTTTTTAGATACATCAAGTTATGGTAAGTGTTACCTCAGTGACAAAGCATCATCATCATCATCAGTAATAATGGAAGTTTCCGAGTCTTGTTCCTCGCAACAGTGGCTTCCAAGTGTAGGTAAGTTCGTTATGGATCTGATTGGTCCAGAGGTGGATCAGCTTCAGCTTGTATTGCGTCATGTCTGAATCTGATGTGTTCATGTTGTTGTTTGTTATCTTATTAAACACATTCATCAAATCACGTGATTAGTATGTACTTTGCACTTGATATATATATATATATTCAATTCAACTACACTTATTTACTAATAAAAAGCTATTGACAACATTAATTAGAGACAGGGAAAAGCTAATATTTGAGCTCTATTTCATATATATACTCCATACCATTAATCTATTGGAGAAACAAACAGAGCATTTAACATGTAAAACCGATGCAAGGCAATAACCAACTGGGGGTTGGCTTATATATCTATTAAATATGGAGAGGGAGTGTTTACACAAAGGAACAAACGCGTGTATGATGGCGGAAGGTTTAGCCCTTTAAGGTCATGCTAGAGATTTGGATATCCAACTAAGTGCTGTTGAGAGTTGAGTCAGATTCTGATTAAAACCATTAATGAAGGCTCGGTTAAAGTTCCACCTAATTACATAAACATAATTTAAGTTAGAATGAAAGAAACAAACTTTAGTTTTTGTTTTATAAAATACCAAATTTCATCCAATCATAATTTTGGTTTAAATTGATTCCTTAGTTTTTAGGGAAAAAATATTTCTCACAGTTAAATACTGCATTCATATTTTGTGTTAAAAATATATGAAAAATCACAATAAAAAACTTAGTAAAGCAACTCATTTCCACAAAACATTTGTAAGAAAAAAGAAACAAGTCGAAATAATTATTTATTGTTAACATATAGTTCTCGTTAAATTTATTTTTCCTCTAAAATTATTCATTAAACTAACTTATGTTGCTTTTTTCAACCATGTTTATTAGAGAAAGACTCATAAACATTCTTAAAAAAACTTACAAATATTATTATTTGAAAAACTCTATGGATTGGAACATAATACTGAGCACAAAACCCATTAGTCTTAGTAAAATGTAAACTATTGGATTGGTAACATCTGATGTTTTTGTCATGAAATTTGTGATAAAAGATTTGTGTTTCAAATAAAATATTTTTTTCACAAGACATAAATGAAGAGAGCCTCTTTTATTTTGTTAAAGTAAATGAAGAGAGCCTTAAAAGGGGATAAAGAACAACAATGATCCCTAAGTTATGTCGATAAAGAAACATAAATCCATATGTACAGTGGCGAATCTACCTTGGTCAAGGAGTGGGCAAGTTCCCCCACTACAAATTATAATCAATGTAATTTTCTTAAAATCAAATTAGTGCCCCCATATAAAATTCATATTATGCCCCACACTTATTTGTTTTTTCCCAAAATCTAAATTAATACTCACTCTATCCCATTATATAAGCAGTTTTAAAATAAGTATACTTATTAAGAAAATTGTTTCTCTTTAAAATTTATCATCTATATATATACTATAAAACAAAATGAGTTCTCTTCTTAGACTGCCACCTCAGCAAAGAGGATGTCTAAAATCATGACACATCATCATGTTATTGGTTAACTTTACATTATTTAATTAATTTATTCTTTTTATTAATAAGCATTAATTTTCATAATAAATATCATACATTAATTTAATAGTTTTAGCTAGAATTTGAAAAGACATTTTTTTATAAAAGATAACTTATATATTTATTCATGTTAAGAAAATTATAATTTCATAATTTTAGTTTTATACTTCTATTTATACAGTTTTATCAAAGTATTTATTTATAAAGTAAAAAATGGATAAGATGCAACATAATATTCGAATAAAAATGAATAAATTTTATAAAAAATTATACAATATTTAAGTGAAAGAAATAACCATGGGAGCAGAGGGTAGAGGGAGAGGGAATGATAGATATTATGAATATATCTTGAAAATTAAATTAAATAGTTTTATAGTATTTATAAAACGAGGCGAGATGGAACATAAAAGAACATGACGGAAAGAAACAAAATATGACGAGACAAGACAAAAAGAATGCAACGGGATGGAGTGAGACAAGAAGTATTGAGACCGGAAAGAACGGGATAGAAAGAGAAGGAACATGACGGGACAAAACAGAAGGGAACGAGATGAAAAGAAATGAGATAGGACGGGATGGGATGGGAAATAACGGAATGAATTGGAAGAAACAGAACGAGACTTATTCTCACAACTTTTATTTAATTACTATGCAAACAATATTTTTGAAATACAAAATTAAATTACAAAACTTGAGATCTTCAAATTTTTTTTTAAACATGTTAGTAATACAGATGCAAAATTCCGCGCGAAGCGCAGATTATCCCCTAGTTTAATATATATCAGTTAAATATAAATCAACCAATCAAACTAAAAAGGCATAAAAACTATAAAATTTAATTGATCCAAATCGACATCATCTAAGATCGAACTTTAATATATGTGGGTTTGGATCATGGCCAAAGACTTGGAGATTTTTGTTTGAAAAGAAACATAGTTAAACCGGCCGTATGATTTGGATTCTGGTTTGGTATTCGATATTACTATGCAAATGTAACTAGTATATTAAATATTTTGCTATTTTTTTCTTTCTTTTTTTGCTAAAATTTATTGTATTTTATGCATGAGAATGTAAATGTTACAAAGCCTAAACTTGCCCAATTTTAAGATTAAGTAACACTTAATTCATATACTAACAAACTAGCTCAACGTTATGATCACAACTTTCAAACGAAATCACGAAAACTGCACGCTGCAATTTGTTAGTATCCGAATTAGCAAATAAAATCTCCATCTTCAATTACAAGAAGGATTATGCATGGTCGACCAAAATACGATGAATGATTAAACATCATATGCTATCATTTATCATCCACAACATCAATGACTCTTTCATATAATTAACAAATTTGATTAAATTAGAAATATGAAATTGGATTTTAGTGGATTACACTACTCTGAAATCTGAATAACACCTTCCTTGTCGGTGTCAATGTAGATAATTTAAAATCAAGAGATTTTTTGAGCTTCCTTTCGAGTTACAAACTTTCTTATGACCAAGAGGCCAGGGGCGGTATTTGCTGATAGAAAAATCAGAGCAGTCGTGGACCTGGGGAGGGGTCTCTTTGGTCATGGAGCGCCTAGAAGTACTAGATGGACAGATGTTGAAGCACACGACATTTATGCTAGAGCTACTTATTGTAAGAAGTGTGGCGATCCAATTCATGCTGCACATGGCAAACGTAATACAGATAATTACTTTTACTAATTGCATCTTGAAATCTTTTTATGTATTTCAATGTAAGTCACTGAATTTTTGAACTTTTAGTGAAGTATGAGAGAACAACCGAGACTGTTGATGCCCTGCTTGAGAAGTTCATTCTCAATTACATACAAGATGTACCATGTAGAGTCTTGCTTATTACCGGTGATGGTGACTTCACTAGATTGATCATCATACTAAGAAGCTGGAACATTAAAGTCTTTCTTGCCAAACCGCTACATTGTAATCAAGATCTTGTACATGCCTTATTAAGGAAAGAAAGATTGTCACAATATATGAAACATAGAGAGAGACTAACGAAGGGATGAAAAGAAATGAGAAATGGAGGGAGTGCAAAGTTGGGGCATTGATATGTTTATCGCCTAACTGAAATCTTACAATCAAGATCTCCTAACCGCCTTAGGAAATGTTGACCGGGCTGTTGATTTCCATGAGATTGTCAACACTCCAATTTGAGTTGTTGTTGCTATTGTTCTTTTTATGATGTTGTGTGTTGTGTAATGGATCCTCCTCGATTGAAAACACACCGTTTTGAGTTGTTCTTGTTATTGTTCTTTTTATGATGTTGTGTAATGGATCCTTTGACTGGTATTTGCTCGTGGTGATAAAATATTATTGTCATGAGTAAAGTAATCCGTGATATATGGAATCAAATCAGAGAAACATGATTTATCATGATGGTAATATTTCTTCGTTAGTTTGTAACTTGATGAAAATAAAACAAGAAAAGCTTTGCAAAATCCCTCTTTCAAAGGTTCTGTATACAATATTAATGATAGAAATATTGTGACAATATATGAACAGAGAGAGAGACTAACAAAGGGATGAAAAGAACATCCCTCATAACAAAGGGTCCAAACATCTTACAACGAAATAAAGAAACATTTGTCCACATCTTATATAAGTATAAATTACAGCACATTTCAGGAGCCTCGCTATGATCATCATGAATGCTCTAATAAAATAAAAAGGCTCAAATCAAATCCTAATATAAGAAACTTTCTTCCCTTCTGAAGACTCTGCCTGGTGATGCTCTAGATTGCGAAGCACAATCTTCGCAAAGATCTTAGCTTCACGAGGCATTTGCGAAGATGCAGCTGCAGAACGCAACACTCTTGCTTCTCCTGCGCTCTGCATCAAGCTTGCGTGATGCATCGCATGACGACCTCCAGGTATTGTAAACTGCATATACATTATTCATATTCCATCGGTCAGTAGTACTCAAAATGCAATTTGAATTGATTCAATGCACACACACCCACACAAACAGATATATATACCTGGAGAAGCGCAAAAGCTGCACATGCTCTGAGTACAGAATCAGGGTTTCGCAACATTGTCACAAATCTTCCAATCTCGGAACCACTGCATCTCAAGTGGCCAGCTTCCGGGATTCGAGCTTTCTCTGTGACTTGTGCAAGCATGGATGGAGCACAAGAGAAAGCAGCTGCTGCAAAGATTTGGGGTTCCATGAAAGTTGTAATGAAAGCCTTAATGTGTTTAAGAGCCATTGTTCTAGCACCCTCTAAGCTAACACTTTTCGATGTACTTTCCCCTGTCATTGCGTATTCATCCATTCTGTGTACAATGTATAGATAGATAAGATCAAAGTTAGTTTTTTTAGCATATTAACAGAGACAAATTTGGCAAATATCTTGAATGTGGATATGAGCTATATAAGCTTTGAGTACCTTCCATCAAACATGTATGCTAACGCTAATGCTGCCATGAAACGAGCCATTTTGGAAACAGAAGACAAACAGAGGTTAACAAGTGCTATAACTCCTCCTTCCGCCACAATGCGGAGTGCGTTACCAGGATTAAAAGCAAGATTCCACAGAGCTCCTGCAGCAGTTTCATGTACATCCTGCACAAAAAAAGGTAAAAGCTGGATCGGATTAATCCAAAATACTACCTGGACATGACAACTTATAAGGAAAACAAGTATTTACCTCAGCTTCGGATCGTGCAAGAGCAATTAGAGGCGGAATACCACCTTCATGTCCAATAGCAATGCTGATAGAAGAAAATCAAAAAAAGAAACTGAAGGATTATCACTAAGGTTATACGTAAATCGCTTTTGCATTGATGTTGCTACCAAGGCTATATTAATAATATATGCACCTGTTTACTTCTGAGACTGATAGTCCCCAAAGAGCCCCAGCTGCTCTCTCTTGCAGACCTGTGGATGCATTTGAACAGGACTTCGCAAGTGCCACCTAATATATGACCAGAAACAAGAGATAAGAATAAGATGCCTGAAGATGAAGAAGCTGTGAAAAACACAAATGAAATAAAGAAACACTAAGGAAAACATAATACCAATGCTTCAACACCTCCAAATGCAGCAATGGATTCTCTATTTTTGTCATCGAATGACAAATTCCAAAGAGCACCAGCAGCTTCCTGTTTAACACCTTCATGAGGCGATTTCGTGAGCTGAACAAGAGCTTCTAATGCACCAGCCTCTTGTCCAACAGCAGCATTATTATTGTTGCTATCACCATGAGCAGCAAGATTAGCCAAAGCACGAGCCGCCTGGAAAAAAACACAATTTGTCACAAAATTAAATTCACACCATCACTAACATCCATAACTCATAATCACCACAAGCATATAATCGATACATAACAAACAGTAATAAGATGCATTCCAAAAACAAGTACCTGTTCTTGTGCTCCTTCATACTTGCATTTCCGAGCTAGCATCACCAAGGCATGCACACCTCCTGCTCTTGCAACTTCTGTGCTACATTTATCGTCTGCTGCTAAATTCGCCAATGCACCAGCAGCACGTTCCTAATCACACAAAAAGGGCAGATTTCTCGTTTTAGAAAGGACAAACTATAAAAAGTAACACTACAAATATAGTAACTAGCACCACACAACAATAACATTACCAAATCTAGAAACATCTTTGTATTTCATTGTAAAATTATTCAATCTAATAACCCTAATACAAAATGATAATATTATAAATCCAAGTGTGAACAAGTACTTAGCCAGAAGTACTAATTTTGGAAATGTCCAAATCAAAAGTGTGAGACAAGGTTGCAAGCGTTTACCAGAACTCCATCACAGCCATTTGGCCATCTAAATATCAGCTCGACTAACGCCTTCACTCCTCCAGCTTGAGTAATCGCGTTCTAATAGAAAACAAGTAAGAAACAGCAATATTAGTTAAAGAGCAAAAGGTCATATGTGTGTTTAACTCTTTACAAGAGGACCTAACCTTATGCTCTTCTCCAACAGAGAGATTCCACAGTCCACCAGCAGCTTCTTCAGCCACAAGTCTATTCATAGACTTCGCCAAACCAGCAAGAACACTGATCCCTCCTTCTTCAGCAACAGCCTTTGCAACTTTAGCATTTACTGACAAGTTTGCAATAGCCTTTGCAGCTTCTGACTGAAGACCTTCTCGCCAAGATTTAGCAAGTTCCAGAAGAAGCCTGATCCCTCCATCTCGCATAACTGCTTCGGCTCTTCCACAGTCTATACTAGCATTCTCATCATCGACAACAATGAAAGTAGCAAGTCCTGTGGCTGCTCTCTCTTGGACATCCTCTTGCGAGCTTTGCATTAAACTGAGAAGCAACGTAGCTCCCTGATTCAGCCAGAAAGCGTTCAATCCTGGTAAATTGCTCTCTGCAATTCGTAGAAGCGTATGAGAAACGATCCACTCAATCCAACGCATTATTTCGTCAATGCTTTTATCCTTGCTTGGCAAATCTCTCCAGTAAGAAAAGATATCCTTTGGTTTCTTTGACTTGTCGGCAAATAAAGAAGCAATCCCATCAAAAGTATCAGTAAATAGAGCAAGCAAGACCTTTCCTTTGAAGCCATTGGAGCTGAAACTTTTATCCTCTTCGAGAACAGAGCAGTTTAAAGCACACAAAACTTTCAAGCTCTGCGATGATTTCATCAACCTCGAGACTGCAATATGGTCAATGCTGGTTCTCGAGACATCTAAACCGGTTAACTTCGGCAGCTTCTCCCAGTTATCCGTTGCAACTTTCCAGTTCATGTTCGTTGTCCCTGCAACAGAGAGGTAACGAACAGATACCACTTTCCCCAGTGCTTCTTCGTTGATGTTCAGGCAATCCAAGAATCCAAGATCACTGAGCTGTGTGCAATGCTTGGCCAAAGATTCAATTGCCTCAGAGCTAACATCTTTCATTCCAGAAAGCCGAAGCTTTTTAAGCCGTGGACAGCAAAAGGCTATAACTCTTATAGCATCACTAGTGATCCTCTCACAGAAGTCAGGTCCAAGTTGGAGGCTCTCAAGAGCTTCATGACGCGCCGCAATCATAGACAATGTAGCATCCGTTATCTTCCTACAATAATCACCGCTTATTTCAAGCAGATTCCCTGCTCTGAGGTTAATTATGGCATCAGCAGAGTCAACACCACGAAACCTAACCTTCTGGAGATTAGCACACCTGGTTGCAAGAGAAGCTGCCATTGAAAGATCAAACTTGTGGACACGAAGATCCAACGAAGTCCACAGACAAGAAGAAGCACCAAGGCTTCTCCATGTTGTACAAGTCGATGCTAAGCTAGCTCTATCACGATAACTCAATCGAGTAAACAGATGAAGCACTGAGTCGTAAGGCAAACTAGTCCAATCCACATACTCTTCAGCTTTAGGTGCTAAATCCTCATCGCCAATCGCACGATCATTCGGTGAATAAACCTTATTCTTCCCTTTCTCCTCCACTCTCTGACGCACCCTACGACTCATAATAACTTGATCGGATTTATATATACACACACAAACACACTCTATTGAGCAATCCTCTTGCTGCTACAGAAACTAAATCATCATCATCATACAGATCCTACTCCGCCTAGCAAAAACGAAACCTGGAGAAGAAAACGAACAAAAAGAGATCAAGGAACTCTCCAATTTGGGAAATTTAGAAACCCAATTGCTCCCAAAACTAAACTCCCATTGCTAATATGAGATAAACCGAGAGAAGTGAGAATGACAAGGAGAATGCTCGCTGGTTTCAGACGACAAAAACCCTCGAATAGAAAAGCCAACAAGGGCACTTGAATAAACGAAATCTCTGGCCCTTACTATTCGAATTCAATTCAGAGAAAAAGACTCAATTGGGAAAGAACAAAAAAAAAAAGTGAACGAGTGATGATGGTCGGAGAGAATTCAAGCGAGCCCAGAGAGAAGAAAAACAGTTACCACAAAAAAATGAAGAGAGGCAAAACCAATACACCTTAAAGTAATCTCCTTTGGAACAGAAAAGAAGAAGTTTCTCTTCCCTTTTTCCGAGCGACAGAGAAACAAGGAAGAAATTGAGGAATTGGGGAATGAAGAGAGAGAGAGACGAGAGAAGGGCGGTGTTGAAAGAAGAGCTCATATAGGCAAATTGTAAATTGTAAGAGAGAATCAATCACCTCCTTTGCACGGTACATTATATATTACCAATTACCACTCTTCTTTTTCTTCCCATTTTCTACTTGTAATTTCAAGCTTTTTCGTAATATTACCATTTCCTTTGATTAATTTAGTTTCCAAATTTCATAGATAGTTTATGACTTTATGTTTTGATCAGTGTTCTAACATACGGTAAAATTTGTTCACACGATTAAAGTTTTATTTTTGAATTATGTAATTTTTATAAGGGTTTATTGTGTTTTCGCGCGTAATATGTTAATTATATCACAATTTTAATATCGATTAGTATTGAATGAGTTTTTCAGCGCGTATATACACAAATTGTATAGAAATCTTTTGATTTCAAACTATAAAATTTAACGAAGTCGACATATTCTTTATCATTTGTATATATACGTCAAGTTATAGAAAAAAAAACAAGGTGTTACATTTTTTTAATCATTTATATCAAATTCTATATAGAATTAATAGTTTTCTGCTATTCAAGATTTTTCTAATTAATAGTTCAACATTCTTAGTGAGTGACATGGGGCTTACGCCTTTAATAATTAAGATTTTTCTAGTAAATAATTTATGGCTTTTATGATGTTTCTTAAAACAATTTAAGAGTAATTTGTTTTTAAGTAAAAACAACAAATAATCATAAACTATGAGTGACATGTGTTTTATGCCAAAGTGGAGTTTTCGTCTTTAATAGCTAAGATTTTATTCAAATTTTAACTGATATGGAAACCGCAATTGTTACTTTAGAGTAAAATCCAAGAAGCTGTAACAATAAATAAATAAATAAATAAAATACCGAAACAGCTAAACTACGACCAATATGACAAATCGAATCAAACACTCTTTTAGAGTAAGATTTGCATATTTTAGGTAGAAGGTAAAGGCAAAAGAGAAGAGAAAAAGGCAGATTGCTGATTGCTATTAATAACAACCTTCTTTTGTAACCCAAAATTTATGTTATTGGTAACAAGTTAAAAGTCTGAATATATTGTATACTTCACAGGTCACAGCTATTTTTAGCTTCATGTGTTTAAATTTCATCAATAGCAAAACTTTTCCAAACAAAGCAGCTTTTAACAAAAAAAAAAAAAAAAGTCCCATCCAAAATTTTCATATAAAATTCTGCAAAATGTGGAGATAGAAGAAGACTCTGATACATATAAACTAACTTAAGTAGAGATGAGAATAAAACGATGTGAAGTTTACACAAGCATGAAAGCTTTTGAGTCTTCAGCGTTTTCGATCAGCACGCCATTTGTATACCGCTTTACCATTTGGATTGAGTATCTCGTCATCATGTAGCTTACGTTTGCGACCCTTTTTCTACACATTTAAAAGAGTTTAATTAGAGATTGATGTTCCATTATTACCAAGATACAGTCACATGATGTGATATGATAACATTTACCTGTAATTCCTTCTGCATTGACATATCCATGTATAACTTCTCCAAATCTTTTGCCCTGCTCTTCCGTGCCTCGAGATCTCTGTATGATCTCTCCATGTTCCTGTTTCAAGAACGTTAAGATGATGAAACATTGCTCCCGTTTGTAAAAAAACATCTAATGCATTTTCAGATAACATACTTCTTAATATCTTTAGAAATGTTTATCTCAGAGGTATCAGTCTGGATTTTAGTTTGCAACTCCAGCTCTCTAGCCTCCTCTCTGATTAAAGAAAAACCAGAGTTACATACAGATCATGAGACAACACAAAGTTTAAGAAAGCTTTTTCTTGGAAACTAACTTGTCTTCTGCATAGTAGACATGTTTACGGCTAGACTGTCCCTCAGCAAATTGCAGTGAAGCAGTAAGCTTTGCAATTCTCTACAAAAGAGAGAAATGGATAAGTGTGACTGTAAACGTAAAGCATTTTTGGACTGGTGGAATGAGGGGAAGATGATATAGCTTACGTTTTTCTCACTCTGCCATTTCTGGAACACATATCCTATGTCTTGGGTCTTCATTATCATGAGCTCCTCTGCACTGTATTTATTTACCTCTTCCCTGAGAATCAGAGTTTAACAAATTTAGAAAAGAAACAGCCAAAGTAGAATAAAAAAAAAAAAAAAAAAACAGAGGAAAATTTTCACAAGACTGATTACTTTGGTCTATGAACTCCATCCGCTGTTTTAGAATTGATCATCTTAAAGTAAAATTCATCTGGATTCTTGAAGGACGCCTTCTCCCAAAGTTTCTGCATAAAAATTTTAGAATGAAAAGAAAAAGGCGTAAGCGAAACAAGACTTCACCTTAAATTTCTGAAGGCTATTTCACAGATATTCAGTCAATCTCGTAAACCAACAAATGCTTGAAGAGAAAATGTGTCAAACAATCTAATTGAAACAAATCCATAAACATATTCTGTTCAACATCATATTATACCTTTTTAATATCTTCCTTTTGGTGGTAAGCTTTAGCTCGGAGGACATAATCCTTATGCTTCTCGAGAAGGCCAAACCTCTTCCTCTCTTGCCTGATTTGGTTTCAGAGAAAAATCCAAACTTTAAGAAGAGAGATTGAGAAATTAACGAATGAAGAAGAAGAAAGAAGAAGAGCAATAATAGCTTACGGTTGAGATCGCTCCTTATGAGCAGGCCTTGGAACAGCATTACGTAGCGACGACATTGTTTGTTTTGATGGCTTTTCACAGCTGCAATTTCAGTCACAGAGCCTTACAATCATGAGAGCTTATAAACATGAACCTAATCGAGTCCATGTGCTTAATAAATTGAAACTGAAAACTAATCTCAACTCTGAATCGAATCAAACGATGGATCATTCTCAAGTCTAGAAACTAAGCTACGAACAGAACCTGAATTGAAAATAAAAATCGGACGAAGCGAAACGAGAGAAAGCCAAAGTTTCTCACTTGAAATAATGGGGAACACAAGACAATAGCAGACGACGAGAAGAAGGAGGTGAGCAGAAGAAGAAGAGGTTGCCGAGTACACGGCGATTTTCCGATTAACTGCAACTCGATTTTTTTGCGAAGGAGAGATAGAGAAGACGGCGAGAAGTAGCAAGTGTTTAGGGTTTTTTGTGATAAAGAAAATCGAACCTTCTGGCTAAGACTAAAGGTACTGAATGCACTCTTGAAAAAACAATTGCTCATTAGCCCTTCTCATTCAATTTCGTTGCAAATAATAAACAGTTTCCACAAAAATACTTGTTTGGTCTTTTTACTTTAGATGAATTCACAAAAAGATATATTAAACTTTCCGAATTTGAGAAAGAGCATTGGACATCCACCGCTCCAAATTTCCATTGCATCTTTGTCCAATTTATTGTTTGTTTGGGGTCTTTGCTAAAGAGAGCCAAAACTTTGGGGTACAAATTATAAAACAACGAAATAAAAAGAAACGTAGAGCCAAAAAGTTGGGGATGGCACACAGATTTGAAACCGAAACATAGAGACAGGAAGAAAGACAAAAAAAGCTCCAAACGATTAAAACGTGATCAACCAAGCAACACAACACAAGTAAACTGCGATGATGAAAAAGTCGAGTCTTTACATGATCTTTACCTCTCCACTAGATAATACAAAAAAAAAAAAAAAAAAAAAAAAGAGTTTTAGAGTATGAAGCGATGAACATTACACCCCCAATTGGAAGTTAAACGCAAGTGACATCTGAGTAGAATCCTATTGTCCTCCTTTGACAGTTCTGGATACTTAGCAACTCCACATCGAACACTTCAAATTGCTTCGAGCTGAAGAAGGTCGAAGGTCCCACCTGGTTTTAAAAGCAAAATGACCAACATTGGTATTTGTCAAAAATATAATCAACCCATATATGAAGACAGGTTTACACTGTAAAAGAGTGATCTACGGTATGAAGACAGGTTTATAAAAATGTAAGAGCAGGAACTAACCGGAGGTCCCAATTCTGGAGGTATGATGATCCTTCTTCGTCCACCGGGCTTCATGTCACGAATTCCCATTTCAAATCCTGCATTCACATCATCAATCTGTTTCCTCTCAGAGATGATTCCTCAGTTAACATCATATATATATTAGAGGACGAAAGCTAGTTAAACTTGCCTGGAACAAGTGCATTGGTTCCCATGCGGATTTTAGCAGGAGAGCCCTGAATGTAGGTACTATCGATTCTCCTTCCGGACTCATTGTACCCAATATAGTGAAACGTCACCTTCCCAGATATGCCACCCAAAAAAAGTCAATGGCTTTCTCCAGAAATGAGATAACGAGTTAACTAATCTGAGCAAAGAGGAGAAAGTGACCTGTTGACCATCTTTTGGGCAATCACCTTCACCAACACTGAAATCTCGATAAATGAGGCCTGAATCAGCCTTTATGTAGTTATCTGAAGCTACTACCTTCACCTCAAAACCTGCACTATATCAGCAAAAACATAAACACAAACAAGAGGACAGTAAGTTCCCGTATTCTTTTCAGCAACATCTTAACTCAAAAAGAGACGTAATAAAAGCTTTTAAACCTTCTCTAACGAAATTTGGAAATTCGTCAGGAGCATTGTTCTCTCTCTGTATCCTCTTGTTCTGTTCTAGTAACCGTCTCTCATCGTAAGGGCTCTTGGATTTAGTCTTTGCGGGTGAAGGTAAACCCGCAAACAAACATGGCGAAGAAACCAAAACATAAACAAGCCTTCTCCGACTCAAGCTGCAATTTTTTTTTTCAAAAAGNAAAAAAAGAAAAAAAAAAAAAAAAAACAATTTGTAGCAATATAGCAAAACCAATCTCCAGAATAAAACCAAAGCAAATTTACCTTTGGAATTTTGGTTCTGCACTCAATGAACAACATATCGAGCGTTTACTCCGAGACTGTGAAAATCTTGGAGAGAGGGATAACGACAGTCTTTCACCTACAAGAATTTACAAGCTTAGTCCTTTGTTTTGCCCAAAAACAGCTTACTATATCGAAAGATTAATGAAATTTCTCGGAGAGCAAAACTCACATAGAAATGTAAGTCTCGGAGAGAGAGGATTTGATAAAATCGTCACCATAATAGCTTCCTTCTCCCTCCGGCGAATCCTGCAAAATCCAGCGTTATCCTAAGTTTTTTGCCTTGGATAATTTCGTTTTACACCCTCTATTTTCAGTTTTTTTTAATCCAAACCCATAACATTCATTTCTAAACTAAATCCGTCCGTCAAATTCTGATCCTTGGTCAAACACAATTGAGTTGACTCCGAGTCTGTCCGACCATCATTATTATTAGACTATTAGTAAATTTAAAAAAAAAAATCATTTTTATTCAACAAATAAAAACCTCAAACAGATAGTTAGAGAGTGGTAAGTAACTCCAGATTCTCATCAACAATGCCGGTAAACAAATATTACATGAATAATACAAAGTAATGAAGCAAGAAATGGTTTGAGTGTCATCTGAAATGGCTGTTTCTGATAATGCCAGTGCCTCCTCCTCCTCCTCTAGGTTGTTCCCCGGACGTCAGTTTCTGCAACCGTATCTGTTCTCGGAATTTGGCTATGAACTCTCCGGCTTTTCTGTCAACCTCATTATGGTCATGGCTCGCATTGCTCTGGCTTTCCCAACCACCTTCTTCTTCTTCTTCTTGATCCTCCTCTAAGGTTACTTGAGGTTGCTCAGGCTCTGCCTCGGTCTCTTCCCTAACATCATCTTCTGGCTCTGATTTAGCGCAACTCTGGTGTGGCACAATTGATAGTTCTTGTTGCCATCGTCTTCTCAGTTTCGTTCTTCCGCGGCTTTCTGCTTTAGCTTCTGCTCTGTCATCAGATGAATCTCCATCTGTCTTTAGATCTTTGCCATGTCGATCAGATCTTATGGTCCTCACGGACTTTCCTCTCAATGGCACTTTACTAGATGCTCTCCAAGACACTGCTTCACGTCTCGGACTGTTTGCTTTCACTTCCTTGTTATTACTAGACTTTTCCTCTAAGCTTCTTGTGACATCTCTCTCCGGCAATGTCTCGCGGCCCCCTCGTGAAGAACGCATCGCACGCCTTGAAGCTTTAGCATCCGCATCCGTTGGCTGGAACAATAGATCCATAGCAGCAAAAGATTCACTGGATTTCTCATCTTCTGCTGTTAGCTCCAAGGAGTCGTGACTCCGTCCCTTCTTGACCCTCAGCTTGATACGGTCAGGCTCCGATCCTTTCCCGATGTCGTCTTCAAACAAACGATCGTCACTCTTTTGCTGATGATCTCTTCTTCTAGCTGGGGAATCGTCAGCACCAATAACGGGAGATGGGATGGAATCAGGAGGATAAGATCTGCGAGACTTGTTCCCTCTCCTGGAACTTTCAGCAGTCAAGTTAAGTGATTTAGATCCCGTCTCCTTCTTGCTGAAGAATTCTCCTCTTCTGCCTCTGACTTTACTCCCTTCCATCTCATCCTCAAAGCCTGTCCTCACATCCTTCTCTAGCAATGAATTATCACTATAATGCCGAGAATGTGAGACACGCCTGTGAGTCTCATCGGTTAGTAACTCCGGCGACGGAGAAAGTGATGGCGATGGGGGCAAGGATGGAGAACTAGACCGTGACGAGCCCTCAAGACTCTTTTCCTTAGCCGACTCCTCCACATTCGAGTTTAACGACTCTTCAGAAACAGAACGAGAAGGCGAGAATCTGTTCCGAGTATGAGATGAAAAACTAGTCCGTGACGAAGAAGAAGAAACAGTAGAGCCAGAAGACCTCGATTTAAGGGTCGCAAACTGAGTTTCATCAACAGATAGAGGCTGGTAATTTGAAGTATAGTCGTCACCACCCATTCCCATCATTTCAGGTCTAGAATGCCATGGAACAGGTGAAGACGGAGCAGCAGCAGCCATGACCTCTTCTTCATCGTTCCCATTAGCAGCTCCATCACAAGTATCAGCAAAAGCGCCATCTTCAGGAGCTGCATTCTCTCTCAAAGCTGACCTTAAACTCCTAATCGGCAAGCCTAGTGGCTGATGCACAACGTGGCCATCCAGACCATAAGCTGGTCGAGCAACCACAAGTTTAGATTTTCCCTGATAATACTTGGAATTCCAAGCTTGGACTTGATTGATTTTCCCATACTCAGACGATTCTTCCAATTCGCCTTCAGACTCGGATTCTCTCTCCTTAGCCACCACAGAGGCTCGAGCGCTCACCTTAACCGAATTCTCACTCCTCACGTCAACAAAATCACACGGATTCTCTAACTCTTCGTCGAAAACCGAGGAAACCTGGAAGATTCTAGACACGTACGACAAGGAAGACTCATCTACACGAGTCGCCCTTAAATCAACAGCGGATGATTCCACATTCCTACGGCTAAACAAACCATAGGCTACAGCAATGCCGATGAAGAGGAGGTGAATCAGTTCCCAGAACTTGGTGAGCACAGTCTCGCCGACGAAATCGGGAGCCTGGGAAGGGAACAGCGGCAAGGCGAGGAGAAAGAGAGCGAACAGAACAGACTTACAGAAGAATCCTCCGGTGGATTTCGAGCGAGCCTGAGTGGTGGAGACAGGCGGCGGAGAACGACGCTTGGTGTACGGACTCGGAGACGCCATTGATAGAGCCGGAAATTTGAGATCTCTCGAGTGTGGAATTGGATATTGAGGGATTTAAGGGATTCGTAGGGTAAGTGGAGGAAGAAAGGAGACTTCGAAGCGACGTAAAAGACAGATCTAACATTAAAGCTGTACACAAAGAGTGAGAATGGAAACTATCTTCAACAGCTTAAAGGCTTAAAGGCCTAAAGCAAACCAACAAAAACAAAAACAAGGAAAGAAAGAAGATCCCTCTCTGTGCTCGTGTTAAGACCGTTTGCCGAGATTTACGGGATTGACCTTGGCATTATTTGCTACAGACTTACGTACGACGTCGTATCACCTCAAAATAAAAATAAAAAACAACCTTTCAAACGTCGTCGTTTCGTGGTTTCTCGTTATTGGTGAAATTTCAGTTTAGAATACGGTTTCCGGTTCGGTTTGGTTGAAACTAACTTCGTTGTGATTTGGTTTGTTCGGTATGGAATGCATAGAATTGGTCTGATTTATTTAACTGTCCACCTAAAGTCTAGACTACTATAGCCACATGTGGGTAGAGGGATGTGGCATGCCTTGCAGGCCCATTTACTGTAAAATTTTCCTTTCTCCTCTGCCAACTTATTTAAGCATCGAGAGATATCTTCGTCGTACCTCTCTCTTTCTCTGTCGGTTGAGATCTTTTCAAATACAAATAAAAATCGTATCTTCAGTGTTCTGCAAGATATTCTAATGGCCTGACTTCGTCTTATGTGGACCCGAAATTGTTCAGATACAGACCAAATGTTATGTTACGTCACGTACTTGTCTCGATATTCGTATTGGCTATCATTTACTTATGTTCACACACGCTTGCTCTATCACAACGCCCTCATTGCTTCTTTACTTTTCTTTCTAGTTATACTTCTACTTCTACTTCTATCTGATTATCATCTTCACAAACCATAAAAGTAGGAAACCATATTAATACATCAACATTTTGTTTAGTAATGCTCACATAACAGCAAAAATCTTTATCTGATTTACAGCTCCTTGCATTTTTGCTTAGGAGTGATGATTATTAGAATCAAACTATACATATATGGATATGAAATAAGAAATCGACATTTTGTAATGCTCAGATAAAATCAAATAACAGCAAGTAATAATAATTTAAAAAACAGTCGCCTTTTCTTAATCATTTGTCCTTAAATTCAGCTTCTAATAGAGATAGACGTGAAAACAAAGGCGACAGGAAAGAAAAAGAGCATGAGACCAACTGACCAACTCCTGAAAAGACATAGGAAGACCGTGTTTACATTATATAGTAAAAATCGAATCTCCAANAACCAAAAAAACTAACCCAAAAAAAAAAAAAAAAAAGAAGACATTTTCCCTAATGAGAACCAGCAGCAGGTCGTTGCCGGAGAGGAATGGCAGCCCACGGACTCATTGGCCCCATCGGAGATGATGACGTCATCACAGGTGGAGCCACCGACGACGATGATGAGGTAACAGCGACTCGCTCACAAGAAGGACACATTGTGAGAGTAGTTGGTGGTTTCATGTGCATGTATAAATGTGGTGAAAGCTTTAAAGCCCTAAGCTCGCTCACTTCCTTCTGCAATCTCCGATTCTCTTCCGTTAGATTCTCGCAACATCTTTTTAGATATTCACAGTCAACTTCCGTTTGTTTCAGCTTCGTCCTACACACATTAATAAGAGTCCAAAACCTTAAATTTATAAACCAAAAACCGGAAAGAGAAAACCTGAATCACATACACTTGTTTTGAAAACCAATGATCTAACCGATTCCTAACCAAAACCGTAGAAAACCGGTCTCACATTGGTGGATATTAATCTTGATTCAAAAGATTGAAAACTCTTAACGGAAATTGGAGCCAAAACCGGCTTCACAATGAAAGGCTTTTATCCTTAAACCGGAATACCGACAGACTTGGACTAAATCCTCTTAACTAAGACAAGAGAAGAGAGAGACCCATGAAGATCCTTCAGGAAAATCTTATATGGGTCATAAGAGGACCACTTACATACCCATCGTAGCAATAACAATAACAATAACAAATAACAATAGCTAATGTTTGTTTTTTAATGCTTTCTGTAATTACGAAATTACCCCCTAAAGACATGATTGAAAAATTACCTTGCCCTTCGGTTTTGGAACCACACTTCCACTTGCCTTGTCCTCAGGTTCAATTGCTTGGCCAAAGTCATCTTTTGCTTCTGCACCCCAACACACAGAAAAATGTCAAAAAGGAAACACAGAAAGTCTAAAACTTTTTAAAGAAAATTACAACAGCTATTAGCCTATTACAGATTGAGAAAATTACAGAAATGCCACTTACCGGACTGAGAGTGCTATGCTCTTTAAAAGTCTCCTCGAGGACCAATGCTTGTTCTTTAGTCAACCGGAGTTTCTTCCTCGATCCGTCGTCTCCGTTCGCGCCACCATCTTCATCGTCGCTACCACCACCACCGAGCGAGCTAGAAGCTCTCTCCGCCTCGTTATCTTCTACTATCCTAACCCCTCCCGCAGCCGCAGCCGCCGCCGCCATAAGATCTCGCTCGCTCCTCTTCCCGCTCATTACGCTTGAGACGGTGCTGTTCGGAGACGAGACTCCGGCATCTTCCTCCACGTCAACCACCACCGTCGATGGAGCTCTGTTCACGTCGATTCCCCGGATAAACGATCTCATGTCGGAATTTCTCTCTGCATTTACATATACGTTACGTTAATATCTCTTTTACTTTGACAAGAATCCGAGGATTGCATTATCACAAGATTAAGGATAAAAATCACATAACAAATCAAGACTGATTTTTATGTTTCAGTAAAGGAAATATGTAATCAATAATAAGAATAAAATCGGGTCTAAACCCAAAAAAAAAAAAAAAACATGATAATATATGTGATCAGATATTGATTAAGATTTGGATTCAGACATAAAATAAGATATCATTTCAAAGCTGATGAACAAATTATAGATAAAATCGGGGAAAATTAGGAATTTGAAAAAAAGAAGAAAAAAAAAAGGGGCAGTACCTGAAGATTGAAACATTTGAATCCAATTGTTCTGAATATTTTGAGGATGATTATAATTGCTCTGCATATGCATGCGTGATGAAGATGGATAAGAACCTCGAGGCATTGGATTCAATCTAGCAGATGGCTCCGTCTGATTTAAACCTAAACTCAAGCTCAAACTTAGCCCCAGTTGATCATCTCTCTCACCCATTTTCTCAACAGCAAACAAGAAAAAACTTTTTCCCCCAAGTTTTTTTATTTCCGATAAGAGGGATAAATGACTTCTCTTTCTTCTCTCTCTCTTAAAGATGTTGTGCCAGTGCCTCTATGGCTTATATGTGTTGTGTATTTATATGCAAAAGAGTTTTTTCAGACAGAGAGATATGGGGTTGTGGGGAGGCTTAGGGTTTCAATGATGACTTGTGTCAGAGAGACCTCTGTTACCTCAATGATGATATATACTGCATAAATACCTGCTTTTTTAACTTAACCATGGTTAATAATATGACCAGGAGTTATTACTTTTAACCTCACATACCATTACCATGGTTAACATATAAAAAAAGTCCAAATCTCTCTCATTTTCAGTTTTTGTAAGTTGTAACTATTCTTAAATTAAATAGCCAACCTATCAGAGCGTTTTCAAAATCTTATTGTATCATTGTATAATCTGAAATTTTTACTACATACTCCGTATGGATTAAAAATGTACTTTCATCTTTACAAGAGAAAATAGAAAAAAGAGATTTAATTACTCGAGTTTCAACATTAAGAAAATGTAAAGCTCTTTTTCAAAAACCCACAAGCTTAATGGCCTTTTTGTATGTGGCTTTCATTACGAAAGCGGCTTTCTCGCTCGTTGACCGTTGACCAATATGAAATACTAGTAGGAGAGAGGGAGAGTAGAAAGCTGCAGTTGAAAACAGAGTAACAGACCAGACGGTAGAATCCACGCGCTGCTGAGTGTGAAAAAAATAATATCATAATAATTAATGAATCATCATCATCATCATCATCAGTATCATGATGAAAGATCATTATCATATCATGCCTTATTGTTATCATCATATCCCCTAACCCCCCTACCCTTCTCTGAACACGCCGGTCCCACGTATCTCCAACACAACCTTTTTCCCAGCTTTGCTTTAATTTGATTTTTAGTTTTTTGGAATAAATCGTGGTACATGAAATCATTGTAGTGGTACTTTACTTCACAGCTAAACATGTGATAACTTTGATTTATGTCCTTAAACGAATAATTAGATAATACTAATAATTTCTTTACTTATGCTTGTCGTCGAGAGATCTTTTCAGGACAATTTTTTTATTAATTAAACTTTATTGTAGATTGTTGAATTAAAATATATAAAAAATAAAGGAAAAGTTCGAGTGAATATAGAGTGCACGCGCGACAGGGGGGAGCGTGAGAGGGAGAAGAGAAAAGAGGCGGTGGGCTCAAAATGGGTATGAAATCAGGAGGGGCAGAGATACGGTGTCGTATTGATTGATAGGCTACACAGTGAGCCTAAGAGCCTAAACACTGCATGGATTTGAGTTGTCTGTGAATCCAACAATGCATTCCCATTCCATGCCCCCTCTCATTTATTGTTCCTTTTTCCCAATGTTTTTTATTTTATTTATGTTTTGTGTCTTATAATGTACTACAAGCAAAAGTTTAATTAATTAAGTGTATCATTAATTTCATTTGTCAGTCAAACTTAAACAAAAGAAAATGCACGACAAGTGCGGTTGGTAGATTTTATGGCTGATTACAGAGTGAGTTNAACTTTTTAATTTATTCTTTTTTTTTTTTTTTTTTTTTGGTGGTTACAGATAATGCTTTCATCATTACTCTGGCTTCAGTCTCTTCAAGACATGCAGCAGTTTCATCGACTAGACAGGTCAACTTTATTAATATAATTTCAAACGTAACTTGACTTAACTTATTAGTACTCATATTTACAAACAATCTAACATAAACCACCCTTCTCCTCAATTCCTCATTGACTTCCTTCATTAATAACAAGGTAACAACACTTGTCTAGATTATCAGACAAAACGCAAAATGCATCTCTGAAAAGAAAAAGACAAACACCCTATTTTACAGAATTACAGTTGACATTGTTTTTTTTAGTTTTTTTTTGAAAAATAACGCATATTGTGCAAAGCAAAATAAATAAAATAATAAATAATCAAGCTAACATAAATTGTTTATATCTTTTCATTTCGTGTTTCAGGACAGTTCATGTGATGTTGTTCAACTGGACTTCAGAGGTTTCATTTATCTGTACAATTGTTTCTTTATTGTATACACAAAATAATAAATGTTTCTGAAACCAAATTACACACTTGGCGTAGATTCACTATCTTGATTTGGCTATATCGGCTAGTATGAGATACTATTGGAGTATGAGGTACTATTGGATTAAAGTTTAAATGAAAAAAACACCGTTTTTGTCAATCATTTCAAAATTTCCACAGGTTGATCGATTATTGTTATTATTCATGTCAGTCTATCCCGATGTTCCTTGATTATTGAAGAGTATTACTGATAGACATTAATACAAGGAAGAAAATTGGTATAAACATAATTCCTCACTATTTTACCAATCAGATAGAATGGGAATTAAGGGAAATTTTTTTTCTTAATTCCATGGGAAAACGATGTCACAAGACAATAATAAAAAGGAAAATTAACTACGTTTATAGATGTGGAAAAATATTAATGTTCCCTCCAACTTAACATTTTCCACTTTGTGCTGTTGAATATCTACCACTTATTACAATTTTCTTCTAATTTCTCTAAATATTGTCACACTCGAAAAATACATAAAGGGAAACATAGTTATTGTAAACAAAAAACGTGGGTAAAAGTAGATCTCTTTTTTACGAAATGACCAAATAGTCCTCGAACTCGGATTGCCACTCAGTCTGCCGTAACAAAATAATTAATGGATATATTAAATAATTTACTTGTAAGTGTGTTAACTTGTTAACGTGTTAACTGAAAACAATTATCCATATAACAACTTATATGTAACTATAATAATAAAATTAGCATGATAACATATAATNCTAAATACTAAACCCTAAATACTAAACCCTAAACCCTAAATTCAAAACCCAAACCCTAAATTCCAAACCCAAACCCAAATATTTAAATTATAAACACTAAACACTAAATCTTAATATAATAACCCTACCACACCACCTTAAACCCAGAACCCTAAACACAAAATTAACATAATAACAAGTATACTAAACTGATATATCAAATGTTAACACGCTAATAATATAATTACATGGTAACAATAATATCGTATAGTTTTAACGGGTTAGCAATAGCTGCGTTAACATTGTTTTATCCCTCTATTACCAA
>OVBJ01000148.1:0-92981 GCA_900406535.1 Noccaea bulbosa | reverse complement strand
TTCTTGGCTCAGGTGTTTGGGATAGTGCCGCTGAGCTTGAACGAGTGGCTGCTGGTGTTGGCTGTTTCGCTACCTGTTATTCTGATAGATGAAGTCCTCAAGTTTGTAGGAAGGATTACAAGTGGCTACCGCTACGCGCCTCGCACTCCCTCTGCTAAGCAAAAGGCGGAGTAAGAAGAAGAAATCAATCTAAAGCATCATTATTAGACTCTAGTTTTAGCTGAAATTCACTTTGTTGCTTAACTCAGCATTGGTTATTCAATCTTCTTCTAAACGTTAATTTTTGTTTTGATAAAAGTGTATCTAACTTATTCCTTCTTTGGTTCATGGCATGGGTTCCAACCTAAAAGATTAATTTTCAACCAAGTCATTACATTTGTTGGAATATATAATCGGGTAGTTTGATTTGTTTGAACAAACTAAGACCAGAGGAACAATTTGGTTTACTTGCATCAACATCTACCTTCTGAACTATTGAATGCTGTTTCCAATTCCCTAATACCTAAAGACATTCCAACTAAACCGTAAAATGTTTTGAATTCCTTATGGATAATTGGATCAAACGATAGCCTTGAATGATAATATCAAATTGTAAGGTGAATTTGTAGTCGCTCCCCTCTTCCCAAGCTAAGTGAGCAAAGCATGGATCTTCCCAAAATATGGTGAATTAAAATCTGGTTACCAGTTATTTTTAATCTTTGCTTGGCGTCTGCGCTGAATTCTGAGTTTAGACTAGAAAAGCAAGAGACGAAAGAAACTGAGCATATTTTTCATTCTCAACTCTCGATTAAGATTTTCTTAGCATAACTTTGCTAAGAATTTAACTACAACGACACAGCACAAAAGAAATTTTAGCTAAACTCGTGGGATTTACTTTGGCTAAACAAATGGCAAACGCGGATTGCAGAAACAAGATCTTCCCCAAACTTGAATAACCCTAGCACCCAAATCCTAAGAAAACATTCATCGATTAACCGCCGAAACCGTAGAGGGTACGTCCTTGCCTCTTCAAAGCGTAGACGACATCCATCGCAGTCACCGTCTTCCTCCGGGCGTGCTCTGTGTAGGTAACAGCGTCACGGATCACATTCTCGAGGAAGATCTTGAGGACTCCTCTCGTCTCTTCGTAGATCAGACCGCTAATACGCTTGACACCTCCTCTACGAGCAAGACGACGAATCGCAGGCTTTGTGATTCCCTGAATGTTATCTCTCAGCACCTTCCTGTGCCTCTTCGCACCTCCCTTTCCCAATCCCTTTCCTCCCTTTCCTCTTCCCGACATCTCCTCACAGTTTCAGTAGATTCCAAAGATCTGAAGAACAGTAAGTAAGAAATTCATCAGGAATCCATTTAATTCTAGCCTTGAGTAAGTGAAATTTGAACAGAAACCCAAATCTATCAATCGAAGAATAAAAACAAATATCCATATTATTTTCTGAAACTGGAACAAATCGGTGAAGCAGAGCAAATCAGATTGGAGATGATATAAAATCTTCGCGAGTAGAATCAGAGATAAACGGAGAATGAACAAAATTGCAGAAAGAGATATCCAGCGTCGAGAGGAAGAAGACAATACCTGAATATCGATTGGAGACGATAGCAACTGAAAGTGAGGGATAGCAATAGACCGGGGGAATGTATTAACGTATATATAAACGGAGGTGATCCGCGTGCTTTTCATAATAACCGTTGATTATTTGATCTAACGGTTAGTACATCGTTTAAAACAATCAAACGGATCGATGACGTGGATTGCATTTCCTTTGTCTTCCCATAACAGACCTGGTTGGGCCGTAAAGAGAAGATAAACTGGGCCCATAAAACACCATTGGACCTTAAATTTTCTCCTCCGTAAACCTGTTACCTGTTACCCTCGGAAAAACGATTAGTAAGAGAGGGTTTGTTCTCTGTGGCCGTTACCGTCGCCGTTCTCTATCTCCGGTGAGTTGTCATTCCTCATTTCTTCTGCTTCGAGATGTGGCTTGCTGTGTAGACGAATCTTAACTTGTTTGGAAGTCTGGGATTTCCGTATAACCATTTCGTTATCCAATCTGTTGTACACGTGTCGTTTTCTCTCTCTTTGTATCGTTTCTGATTGTTGTTGATGATCTTTGGTAGGTCGGATTATACAAGAGCAACCCTCGTAGGGAAGTGGTTAAAGCATGTTTCTAACGCGATCTTTCGGGAGGAGATTCTTGGCGGCAGCATCCGCAAGATCTCAGTCCACTTCTGCAGCAGCTGCCTCGACGGTTCGGACGCCCAGTAACCCTCTGGAAGAGTTCTTCGAGTTCGATAGAAGCCAGGACGAAGATAAACCTGTCGTCTACGGTGCGTTCCTATCTGTCATTTCAAAATCTTTTTTTTTTTCATTATATTCTTCTTAGATTGATGATAGTCTCCGAAATTAGCAAATGGGATATACTCTAAACCTGAATCCTCTGTTTTCTTCCCGCTCGTACATGGTATTTGGTGGATTTCAATTTGCTCTGCTTTATGCTAGCTTACACACTGTTTTCACATGTCAGTCCCTAAGCTATCTGTGTAGTGTTCATAGGATGTCGCAAGTGAAGAAAGTACTTAAGGATCTATGCTAAAAGGATTCACTGTTGCTTAAGATTGTAAACAACACATCTGCCTATTGTTTGTCTGCGGCAACACAATTTTCATGTGGTTTATTCTTTAACGGTTCCTTATTTATGCTTTGGTCATGTAACTATTGCCCCTCTAAGCCATGTAATATTTAGAAACTTGTAGTGTTAGATTACGGATTCTTCTTTTTATTAATGGGTTTTAGGAACATTTGTGATCATTTGGTGTCAGGTCGAGGTTGGAAAGCTTCAGAGCTGCGGCTCAAGTCATGGGATGATCTTCAGAAGCTGTGGTACGTTCTTCTGAAAGAGAAAAACATGTTGATGACTCAGCGTCAGATGCTTCAAGCCCAGAACATGCAGTTTCCAAACCCTGAACGCATCCCAAAGGTAATACGAAGCCCGCTTTACCTCTCAATTTGAAGAAATGGTGAATGACAACTTTGTCTGCATTTCAATAAAAATAGGTGAGGAGGTCAATGTGCCGCATAAAGCATGTGCTGACAGAGAGAGCGATTGAAGAACCTGATCCCAGAAGATCAGCTGAGATGAAGAGAATGGTCAATGGTATGTGACCCCTTGCGCTTCTTTTGGCAAAAAAAAAAAGAAAGAAAGTAAAAGTCGAGTCAATTCGCACTAGTAATGGAGCTTTTGAGACTAAGAAGTAACGCCTAGTATTCAACAAGACTTGGTATCTTCTTGCCCTTTGGAACTCCTCCAATAATTGTGTCTGGCGGTAGAAAATGTTTGTTAGTTATGTGCACATTTCTGTAAACCAATAATGGTTGATGTTTCTTTCAAGCTACATGTTGGTTAGTTGAATCGGAGCTTTGTTTAACATATAGCTACTCGATTTCCTCTTAAATTTTACCTACAAAGTAGACAAAACATCTCGAAAACTGATTTACCAACAAGATGATTAAGCAAAATGGTTAACCAACCCCAAACCATTTGGATTTTTAAGCCTCCCCTTATGGGCCGTTAAGAGAAGGTGAGAAATAGGCCCATAATTATATGACCAAATAAGTATTGGGCCCTAAAAACTTCCCGGGGATAAAAATAATTGTGTCATCGCCATAAACCTTTTAGGCTTTTACTACTGGAATACGGTGGAAGAGAGGGTTTCCATTGATTTTCTCTTCTCTCGCCGTGAACTTTCTCGCGTCACTGTCACCGTCAAGTTCTATAGCTCCGGTGAGTTCTTACTTCTTCGTATTTCGGTGTACTGTGTCTTCGGACCTACACCGACAACCGCCGCCTCCTCTGACAGTGGGATCGATTAATCGATGTCTCTGAGAGATTGCTGCTTGTGAAATTTCCATTAACTTCCGAGTAGCATTTGGTTCTTGTGATGTTAATTCCTTGAGTTTGTAGACAATATTTGTAGGAATATGCAAGGATTGATGAACTCTGTGCCAAATCTCTATCTGCTGGAATTGAATTATTTTCTTACTCAGTTATAAGTTTTAGCTTATCTGAGGGTTTTCATTTGGTATTTAAAGGATAGTCTCTGAACATTTAGTTTNTTTTTTTTTTTTTTTTTTTTTTTTTTTTTTTTAATTGTTTTCAGACTTATCTCTTGTCTAATTCTAAGCAAGGATCATGGAGGTGATAACAAATCCGGGCCTTGTCGGAAGAGTAAAGATGTGAGTTATGCTTTATCCGATTGTGAAGAATTTCACAAACACAATTTTCTATTTTCAGAAGTAAAATGAAGAAGAAGCAAATAGCTTGAATAATCAAGGAATTTCTCTGTGAAAAAAAAAAAAAGATACGTCTCAATTCTCTATTTGATGGTCATGTTTTTCTATTTTAATTGTAAATGTCTCAGAGAAGCCCCACAGCTAGCATCCGTGTTGAGAGAAATGAAGGAAGGCTTAGATGTGGTTAGGAGCAAAGTGGAGGCTCTCACTGCAAAGGTAGGAAGTCTGGTGTTCACAGCATCGTAAATGGGTTTCAGGGTAAACTCATATCTTACAACATCCTGAGTTTCTTTTTCATTTTTGCAAACCATAGGTAAAAGCAAACAGTTATCCAACAGCGGATGGGATAAGTTATCTCGAGGCCAAGCATCTGTTGCTGTTAGGTTATTGCCAGTGTCTCGTATATTATCTGCTAAGGAAGGCAAAAGGATTCTCCATTGATGGCCATCCTGTTGTAAGAAGCCTTGTAGAGATACGAATGTTTCTAGAAAAGGTTTTGCATCTTTTCTCTTTTTCCCACTTTATACCGGCCAACAAGACCCTAGTGTTAAATAGTTTTTTCTTTTGTGTAGATGCGTCCCATAGACAAAAAACTTCAGTACCAAATTCAGAAGCTCACCACAGCTGGTGGGTCTGCAGCTGAGCAAGCTCTTTCTGAGGGAAAAGAATCAGGTGCAGCCCAAAAAACTGAAGATCTTTCAAAATTTAAGCCGAAACCAGACTTACTTGCTCCCAGATTTGAGGATGTGGTAAAATCTTATTATCTCCTTACACTTGTGAAGAGATAATGATGTGTGTTCTTTTTCATTAAACTGTTATCCTGTGTAAACGTAGGATAATATATATCATCCCCGGAAATTTGCTCCTGTGGCAATGGAGGATAAGACGTCAAAACAAGAAAGAGATGCTGCCAGAAAAGATAAACACTTTTTAAGGCAAGCCACTGGAGAATCGGGAGATTCGTACATGAAAGATGTGTTGGACGATCTTGAGGACAGGCCTGAGGAGGTGAGTTGAAAGGAAATTACTTTGCAGTTTGATTTATGTATTGATTTAGTTTGACTTATGAAGTTAATGGATGGATGAATGAATGAATATAAACAGATCAGAGAGTTGTTTGGGGAGAGCAGGGAAGAGAGGAAGTACATTGCACAGTATGAAAGGCAACAAGAGGTAGAAGAAAATCTCTTTACCCGGGCAACTCGCACCAAGGAGGATAAGAGAAGAGAGAAGCGCTTGAAATTACGCAGCGGGTACGTTTGGAAACTTCTAAGTGTCTGATATTTTGATTGATCTTTATGTGAGAAACACTTGTGTTTTCTTGAATCAGGTTGGATGGACTAACTGAGAATTTTAACGACGAATTCAAGTTCTTGGATAAGGATGATGACCAGCCAGGAAGCTTTAGTGGCAGTGGCCGTAATAGGGGAGGAGGATTCAAGAAAAGAAAGGTAAAAAATNTTTTTTTTTTTTTTTTTTTTCCAAGTTTACTTTGTCAGTCTGATCTGTGTTTTAACAATGTATTGTTCATTTTTTCGCAGAGAAGGCACTGATATATGGATACACACAACAATGCTTACTTCTTCTGCTACACTGCATCAGTATTGTTGCCAAGAAGAGGATCTTAATTTTGGATTTGCTTTTATGACTGTATTAGTTTCTAGTTAATGTTGAAAGTGTTGAATGTGAGAACACATGTTTTACAATTTTTTAGTATCTGGTCCATGGTCGTACTTTTGCAGTAAAATCAGGAAGACTTTTTCTTTTTAACTAAATTAAGCTCATTGCAACCGAAACTTTGTTTTTTTCATTTTAACCAAGTGATGTAACTAAAACAAACTAGTATCATCATCATCTCTCTCTTCTCTCTTCCCATCCGCCATGGGAAACAGCTCGAGCTCCAACCTCAGTCTGAGCAACCCTAAAAACAGACTTCTCGAAGATCATCACCATCACGACAAACTCAAGTCTTTGACCCCGAGAAACCAAACCTTAACTCACAACAACAATAGCAACACTTCCCGGATCTCTTTCCTCCGATCTCCTCTGCCATGGCTCTTCATCTTCCTCTTCTTCCTCCCGTTGCTTCTCATCTCCACCACCGGAGGCGGCGCACGCAAACCTTGCCGTCCTTCTTCCATCTATCGCCACCTGTCACTTGTAGACGAAACAAACTCTTCCTCAGCTGTCAAAGATCCCGAGGAGGAAGAAAACGACGATTCCCCTCGACGTGTCCCTTCTCTTCACCCTCGACGACCAAGGATGTTCAACACGACGCTCGATCACGTCGTTTTCGGAATCGCCGCATCCTCCGTTCTGTGGGAGACGAGGAAAGAATACATCAAATCATGGTGGCGACCTAATAAGACACGCGGCGTCGTCTGGATCGACAAGAGAGTCCGTACATACCGAAACGAACCTCTCCCCGAGATCAGAATCTCCCAAGACACCTCTCGCTTCAGGTACACGCATCCGGTAGGAGACAGATCGGCGGTGAGAATCTCAAGAGTAGTGACGGAGACGCTACGGCTAGGAAAAAAAGGAGTACGGTGGTTCGTGATGGGAGACGACGACACGGTGTTCGTGGTGGACAACGTCGTTAACGTTCTCTCCAAGTACGACCACACTCAGTTCTACTACGTTGGTAGCTCCTCGGAGGCTCATGTTCAAAACATCTTCTTCTCCTACTCGATGGCGTTTGGTGGCGGTGGCTTCGCCATTAGCTACGCTCTAGCTCTTGAGCTCTCGAAGATGCAGGACCGTTGCATCCAGCGTTACCCTGGTCTCTACGGCAGTGATGATCGCATCCAAGCTTGTATGACTGAGCTCGGTGTACCCCTCACCAAAGAGCCTGGCTTCCACCAGGTAACTTGAACCAAATTCGGATTTTGATTTCGGTTTCTATGTATAAACATGGTTCTATTCAATCAATGTATGCAGTACGATGTGTATGGGGACCTGTTGGGATTGCTAGGGGCACACCCGGTGGCTCCGCTAGTGACGTTGCACCACATTGACGTGGTGCAGCCGATATTTCCGAAGATGAAGCGGTCACGTGCGCTCAGGCACCTCATGTCATCAGCAGATCTTGACTCGGCCAGCATATTCCAGCAGTCAATCTGCTATGACCAGAGCCGGTTCTGGTCAATCTCGGTTTCTTGGGGATTCTCGGTTCAGATAATCCGAGGAGTCATTTCCCCTCGCGAGCTGGAGATGCCTTCGAGGACCTTCCTCAACTGGTTCCGCAAGGCTGACTACATTGGCTACGCGTTTAACACCAGACCTGTCTCGAGACATCCGTGCCAGAGACCCTTCGTGTTTTACGTGAATTCGGCCAAGTACGACCAAGGACGTCGCCAGGTGATCGGATACTACAACTTGGACAAGTCAAGGCGGATTCCGAATTGCCGATGGAGGATCGATTCGCCTGGGAAAATCGATTCCGTCGTCGTTCTCAAGCGACCCGATCCCCTCCGATGGCACAAGGTTGGTCGAATACTCCCATTTCCATTTCCATTTCCATTTCAGTCATACCGGTTTGGTTTTTGGGTTTTGATTTGAATTTCTAACTTTCTTAGACAACCTGGCTGATTTCAGATAATAAACCGGTTTGGCTAACGTTTAAGATCCTTGAAATTGTGTTGGCAGTCACCAAGAAGGGACTGTTGCAGAGTGTTGCCGAGTCGGAGAAACACGACCATGTATATTTGGGTCGGAAATTGCGCAGACGGAGAGATTAGTGAGCTAGAACATCCTCAGCAGTAACATTCAGATTAAAGATTTCTTCAATTAGCTTTTACAGATTTCTGAATTACTCTGCATTGTTGTTCACAACAGTGATTGTTACGATCCTAGAACGCAAAATTATTGTTACGATCTCTAAAATCAGAACTCTAAAACCCAAATTCACTCTCTGCTTTCATAAGCATATACAAAAAAACCGCAATATCTAAAAGAAAAAGGAAAACTAACTGTTTGGATTGTTCATGGAAGAAAACCAGTAGAATACTGAAAAAATTCGCACCGTGGAGAAGTTTTTCTCCGGTGCGAGTTTAGCCGGCGAGTGGCTTCTTTGGTTTCACCACGTCTTTCTCTTTCTTTTCTTTTTTACTCTTCTTCTTCTTCGTCTTTCTTTTCTCCTTTTCTTCCACGTTACGAAGCTCAGGCTTAACAGTTGCATTGTGCGATTGGGTGGCGTTGTGAGGAGCTGTCAGATTCTGATTGGCAGAGACTGGGGAGACGGCAGCGGAAGCCAGAATCGCCAAACTGACATGAGACTCGTTTCTCACGGCCATGGATTTCTCAAGACGATGTACGGACATTATCTCTCCATCGTTCATGTCAACGCTCACTGTGAAAAGCACCATCGAAATCAAAAATCAAAAAGCTTTCTTGACCAATTTTCCCGAGAAAATTCCCAACAATTCAAAACGATAAAAGATAAAGAATCCGATTATGAACCTGAGTGGGAGAAAATCCAGAGGGTGAAGAAGCAGAGGAAAACGATCACCGGAATTGCGTGGATCCAATACTCCGATACCGGAAAAATCCCTCTCCTCGTGTTTACCATCCTCCTGCCACCGTGAGAAGAAGAGATCGGGAGCTGAGAGAACGATCTTTCCGTCATTGTTGTCTTATCTTGCAGCTTTTTTTCCGAGAGTCGCACTATCCAGTAGAGAGAAAGAGAGAAGGAAAGAGATTTGTGAAGCCTTCTTCGATCAGTTTCGTTATTTAACGGCATAATCTAACGGCTTTGCGCGGGAAAACTTGGAAAATACTCTC
The DNA here is from genome assembly GCA_900406535.1 of Noccaea bulbosa. NCBI lineage: Eukaryota > Viridiplantae > Streptophyta > Magnoliopsida > Brassicales > Brassicaceae > Noccaea > Noccaea bulbosa. Next base: position 83,908 of record OVBJ01000148.1, on the reverse strand, counting down.
ATCTCATTATATATTTACGCCTTTTGCCATTGATCGTCCGTCATCACCATGGATCAGTAAGAAAGTATATATGCAAAGATGATTATTGCTTTTGTTCAATATATATCATATATGTCCCGAAACAAAATGGTTTTTGTTCTACAAACATTTTACATACAAGAGAAGCCGAGTCAAGATGTACATCCACAAGAGATGTTAAAAATGTAATTTTATATATTTCCCCAAAGCCAAAAACTAGATTTTGATTTTTGATTTTTTTACCACACTCTTCCTTCAGATTCGGTTACCTTGACGAGGTCTGGTCTTTTCTCATCATCATCTCTACTATCTCTGTGGAAAGAAAGGTGCTTCCTGCTACTGCTGCTAGGGCTATTCGGATCATATTTAGAAGAGGCTAAGAAGTTGAGAGCCAGTACTACATCGGATACGACAGGCCTCATGCTCGGCTGCTCTTGGACGCACATTGCTGAGATTGCAAGTGCTTGGTACAGTCCTCTAACCGGGTATTGTCCCTGTAGCAACGGGTCAACCATTTTCGGGAAGTTCCTCCTGTCTTTGAACAACGGCCGTGCCTGGAAAAGTAATTCAAAATGAGCTTTGTTTCAGCAAAAGATCATTGAGAGAGAGAGAGAGACAAGAACATACCCATCCGACTAAATTCTGATCTTTACGCGGTTTAGTGCTATCAATTGCTTTCCTTCCAGTGATAAGCTCCAGAAGGACTACTCCAAAACTGTATATATCGGATTTAAACGTGAGCTGACCCGTCATAGCGTAGTCGGGAGCACAGTATCCGTATGTTCCCATAACCCTTGTGGAGACGTGTGTTTTATCACCACTTGGTCCAACTTTAGCCAACCCAAAGTCGGATAGTTTTGGGTGATAGTCTTCACCAAGCAAGATATTCGAACACTTAAGATCTCGGTAGATCACAGGAGGCTTCATTCTATCGTGTAGATACTCTAGGCCTCTTGCTGCACCAGCTGCTATTTTCATCCGAGTGTTCCAATCAAGTGGCTTTTTACCAGATGGGAGATCTGGAAACAGTCAAAAACAAGATTGAAAGTGTCAAGTAATCGACAAAGCAAGAATAGAAAAAGATAGGCTTTTCTCGTATACAAAAAGAGAAGAAGAGAGCAACAAAGTTAAAGAGTTTTAGAACATACCATGTAGATGATCTTCAAGAGATCCTCGCGGCATGTACTCGTAGACCAATAGTCTCTGGTCACCTTCAGCACAAAACCCCATAAGTTTCACAAGATTCGGATGGTCAGCAAGACTTAGTGTCAATACCTCAACCACAAATTCCCTGATTCCTTGAGCCCCATTACGGTCAAGTTGCTTGATTGCAACAACCTAGCAGAAAAGCCAATCGTTCAAAACTCTTGACAATCACAAGCCAAGTTGATCAAGAAAGATAACAGACACTAGTGGCAGTACCTGATCCAGTTTCTGTAAAGTTCCCTTGAAAACTTTACCAAAACCTCCCTCGCCAAGAAAGCAATCGGATCTAAAGTTTCCTGTGGCAACTTCAAGTTCTTCAAAGGTAAAAGTCTGTGCTTTCTTCCCTGTGGCTTGGTCGTTTAAATTCAAATCCTGCACGTCTAGAGCTAACTGATCCTCTTTACCAACTCCTCCATCTTTTACATCTCGATATGGACTCACTTTTGTCGAATCTACATCACATGGAAAAGAGTATGGAATCAATTAACCCAAAACAGATAAGGCAGGAATACAAATTAGCTGAAGATTCGAATACCAACGGCCAAACAAACAAAACAAAAAAAAATCCTATTTTTGACCTTCTTGTCTCTCCTCCATGAAAACACAAAACCTAACTCGATTGAAAAACCGGCATCACCTATATGGAGAATAGTACACATGCATCGAAATTCTAAGGGAAAATCATTAAAATTCTCCATGAAATTGGCTCTCCCAGTGTAACAGATACAGATAGACATTGACAGAAGAATCTCCGATCCACAAAATTGAACAGTTCAACAAGTACACAAGAGCTTCTGGAGGAGAGTGGACAATCGAAATCACTCGATACCTGAGCTGGGTTGAGTTTGATCATCTCGCTTGTTATCGCTCTTAGCGATGCTCGTACCACCGACGCTTTTCCAATTTTTCACAGTATCCTTGTTCTTTCCTTTGTTCGTCTCCGATCGTTTGCTCGACTTCTTACTGCTTCCGAAACAACCCATCGAACAATCCAGAAATTTTGAAAGAGGAAAGAGCAATTCGCTATTGTACCTTCTCTTCCTCCTCCTCCTACTCCTCTCGGTTTTCCTCCCTTTGCCTCGCCGAGGAATCAAAAACTCAGAAAAACCCAACACGGAAAATCACGAGAAGAGAAACCAAAAAGGAAAGAAGAATTGAGAAAAAAAAGAAGGAGAGAGAGAGAGAGAGAAAGAGAGAAAGAGCTAGTGACAAACAGAGAAAGCTTAATTTCTTCTTCGCCTTTTTTATATCGCGTAATCTAAAGTTTTTTTTTAATAAGAGAGAAACAACGTAGCATTATCATCTGCGACAAGGCCCATGGTACATTACAATACGCATCGAATCAAAAGACGCCACGTCTGGAAAAAAATTCTTCTTCTAACGCTGAAGAGAAACGTACGGCTACTGTTTAAGAGAACGTATCAGGAGACCCCACGTAAGGGACAAAACACTAGAGCTTGGTCAACTTTAAATTTGTCATCTACCGTCTGTTCGAAACAAACAAGCACCGTCGATCTGACGTGGAGCTTAATTGATTTGGTTGATTATGTCACAAAATATTTTTCATACTGCGCCCAACTCGTGCGAATACGACTCATTCTATAGTATAGTACATTTAATGTATCCAACTATCCACCGTATCAAGTAACAATCAAACTTATAGTATTTGAAACAACTTGGTGACGTTGGCATATAGACGACGGCCAATTACTCACCGTTTGATTTTCAAAATATGAGAAACAAAAGGACGTCATGGTGGGTCCCGAGTTTTTAACTCCACGCGCTTTGTTGTCGAATGTTTTTCTCTATTCCTTTTGTTTTTGTTCTCTTCTCTCTCACACAGAAGGATTTTTGTTTAATTAAATGCAAATGGCTTTTTCGATTTATGGTTCCAACAGTGATTAACTGCGACGCGTTTCAGCTTGCTGGCTCTGTTACGAGGAACAAGTAAAAGCCAAAATCAAAGGGAATAGCACCACGTGCACACGAAATCAATGTCCTTCGCAGTTAGTTTAATCTTAGTTAGGCTAAAATATTTAAAATATATGTTAACCTCTAGGCCTTAAATAAAACTTTAAAGAGACAGGCTATCTTTTGCTGGCAAACATTTTTGTTGGAAATTTTGGTTTTATCCTTTTGTTAGAAAAACAATTTATTCGTCGACTGGAGTATACACTTTGGTTGGTATTCGTGTAGACAGAGCCTCTCCATAATATTTTTAACCTATATATATATATATATCCAACGAACTTAGGGCATTAATCACCTACATTGTTAAGTGTTAAGTGTTAACCATGATAAACTTTTTGATGTTTTTTATTCTAGTAATTAAGATTTTTGCTTACCGTTGATATTCCATTTTGTCCTTTAGTTTACTCCAAGCTCACGGTAAAACTAATGAGGCGTTTAGTCATTCATGCATTATTGCATAAAGATAAACTTACTATTTTCCGAATATAAACAAAAAATCCAAATATCCTATACTTGTGAATCTTGCCAAAAGAAAATAAAAGTTGCCCTTAGTATTTTGTTATCCGACATTACCCTACTTACTGCACGAGATCCTTTTGAGTCATCGTATGCTGCTGCCATCATCTATTTCTCTGAAGCTTTCGTATTTATTTTTTCTTACAAACTCTCATGGTGTACTTTACTAGGCTAAATTTTGGTTTCATTAGTTGTTGTTGAAGAAACGAAAACTAATTATTGTTTACACAAAATACTATCGATACACAATAACATAAAAACGTCTCTATTTATGTACATATCATACATTGGTTAACCAGTCTCCCTGATTGTTATTAAAATGGATAATATTGTCAATGGAATATAATATCGAAGTTTAAAATTCGTTTTACCGTTGGGTTGGTCCAGCATAAAATAAATATAGTCAATTCCCTATTTAATTTTTTTTATTGTATAAATATCTCTGAGTTTTTAATCAACGTTGAACTGAAGATAAGTTTAAATTAGGGTTTATGACAGCTCAGATTATTTAATTAAAAAGGAACATAATCTACAAAAATGTATGGTTCATTGCTTTAGCTTATTGATTATTTGGAACCAGCATTCATAAAACTAGGACGTGTTTGGCTTTTATAGCAAAACGGCTTTCGTTGAGATATCTTTTCAGGTTTTTTTATAGAAGAATTACATATGCAGCGATGTTGACTTGCTTGGTCCATTTTCAATTTGTATACTACATACCCAATTTCCAATAGTATACACAGCTATAATATTACTTTTCCGCATGGATTGGCATGATATATATTTTAAAAGTCCAGCTAGTTGCATGACTAAGAACGTTTTTTCAGCTATTAATAATTAAGAAAGTTTGCTATCCCATTTCGTCCTTATATATTCAAATTCTAGAAGTTTTCATAGTAACTTTTTTCCCCTCTCGTGTTACTCATTCTGAACGCTAACTTTAGAAGAAGACAGTACAATCACATAAGTGATAGTGGTGAAACAGTAACAACACTATTAGATTTTGAACTACTAAATCTGTATATTATTTAAAATAGTTCACCGATGAGGTGGGTGAATTCACAGAATTTGTTATTTTGAATGCTTTCGGTTTACATTTTCCTAGATGATTTGGAATCTTTTGTTTAGGAATTTGGTGAAATTAGATCGATTAGGCTGAGTATGGTCGATTTAGTTTGAACTTGAATGGACGGTATTGGTCGGTATGAAACTATGAAATTATATGGAATCACATTTGGGTGTAAGCACTTTCCTCGGATTGCACGACCATCGCCACACACACTAGAACAACGAAGAAAATCAATCACATGCATTACTTAATAAAATTGGCATCGCCACACACACTAGAACAACGAAGAAAATCAATCACATGACTTAATAAAATTGGCTTATTTATAAGAAAAAAGGTTAAACAAATAATTTGGATTTTGGACTTTTAGGTTTGAACTGTTAAAGAATAAAATGCAAACAAGAAAAAGATTGGTGGCAAAACAAAATTTGAATGTGGGCAAATTAAAAAATCATATAGTTAACATATACATTAACTTTTAATATCCCCTACTTTTTTTATAGATGGCTACTCGCATCCATCTCTTCTGTTTGTTCTTTGCCTTTTAACAACGAATTCATGTTTTTATCGTTTTACTTTTATATGTATCTTACACTATACGACTTATCACATTCTTCGGATAGCACACACCATCAAACAAAAAAACACGCACACCGAGAATACTAAGTTATATATATTCCCATAACTGACAATAATATTCAAATTTTGGGGAGAGGGAGAAGAATTTGGGGGATTACTTATTCTTGAAATGTAAAGACTCTCTCCAGACAAGCTCCTTGATATCTTGTTCATCCAAGTTTGTCTCCTCAAAGTCGAAGCTGAAAGGAGAGCGACACGTTGGTTCTTCGTTGATCTCATGGAGACTAACCAAGTAAGGCTCCTTCAATGCTTCCTCCACTTCAACATATCAATTAAAAACATCGATCTTGTTAGTATATTCAAATCTTACTCACTGCTCCTTTCCATTTAACAGCATCCAACACATAAATAAAACAATGTGATGCACCTGTGATGCGTTTGGAAGGATCGAAAACTAGCATCTTTTCAGCAAGATCTAGAGCCATTGGGGAAATGTCTGGGAACTTTTCTCTGAATGATTGTTTTTGAACATGTGGGAGTTGTTTTACATACTTTCGCGCATTCTCGCTTCTCAAGAAGTCAAGATCAGAGTCATCTGGTGAACCTAACAGCTAAGAAACAAACAAAACAGAGCAATGCTTTTAACTTTTAACACACGCAAACTAAAAGTAATTACCAGTTGGATTCAGGTTTAAAGTTGTTTACCTCAGTGATAAGTTTCAGCTGCTGAACATAATCTCTACCAGGGAAGAGTGTTTCTCTTATGAGTATCTCCATGAAAATGCAACCAACAGACCAAATATCAATAGCTCCTGTGTATTCCGAGCTGTTGAGAAGCAATTCAGGTGCACGGTACCATCTTGTCACAACGTATTCCGTCATTATCTCTGTCTCCGTCGACGTTCTTGCAAGCCCGAAATCGCAGATTTTAAGATCACAATTCGTGTTTAGAACCAAGTTGCTCGGTTTCAGGTCTCGGTGTAGTACATTTGCAGAGTGTATGTACTTTAGGCCTCTCAAAATTTGGTANGGGGTAAAAAAAAAAAAAAAAAAAAAAAAAGTCGAAACAATTTAAACGTTTTAAAACACTACAAAATGTTAAATGTGTATAAAAACCAAACTACAACGGTAACAATAATTTTATACCGACCTGACAGTGGTCGTCCGTTAGAGTTTGATTGGATCTGATGATCTGATGCAAATCCGTATCCATTAATTCGTAAACAATATACACATCTTCGAACTTATCCTTCTCTGGTGGCGTAATTATATCTTTCATTTTGATAACCTGTGTAGCAATGTCAACTATGTGTGTGAGTCACCATTCATCAAGCTAAATGGGATCGGTGAAGAAGAGATTTACATTATCGTGATCCATGTGGCAAAGGAGTTTGATCTCCCGGAGAGTTCTTTTAGCATCGACTCTGTTGTCAAACGCGTTTGCTATCTTCTTTACAGCAACATCTTCGTCTGTCTCTGAGTTTTTCGCACAGCTGTTGTAATCAGAAACAAAAGGGATGAAGAAAAAGATTGATTACAAGAATGGAAGAAAACTGATTTAGAAAGACTTACCAGACGATACCATAAGCACCTCGACCAACGGGTTGGATAGGAGGAATGTATTTGGAAGACAGCTCGAAAATGTTACCGACTACGTTGTACATTACATATCTACCGTTATACGTCAAGATTCCTCCATCTTCGGTCTTCTCCATCTCTTCTCTGTAAGAGTTCAGATCAAGACAAGATTTCAGATAATAAACCAAAAAAGAAACAAGTTTTGAGAGTACTGTTTCATCCATCAAGTAGTTGTTGCCTTTAAAAAGGCAAAGGAATGAGCGAGAGGAGAGAAAATGGTGACACCTTTTGCTTTTGGTGGGCCAAATTAAGACAAAAGCTTTTTTGTTTGATCTTCAAACTTTGAAATTCGAATGAGAATTAATATACAAGGTTAAGATTGTCTTGTGCATCATAAAATAAATAATATTCAAAAGATAAGTAGAGAATTAAAAAGCTCTCTCCTTGTTGGGTCAATGAAAATTTCACATGGAAACCCATTTGATAAAAGGGAAAATGGGTAAACATACATCGAAAAGGATGTGAGTCTAAATATCGTCAAGCCTCACAAGCTCTCTTGTGTGCTTTAAGGACAAAATAAAACAGAGGCTGTGTGAAAATATGTGAATGTGACCGTGGGCCTTTTCCGGCTTTACTGAATTTTAAAAGGGCGGGGAATTTCGGTTGAACTCCGATTTTAAAAGCCTTTTAACTCCTAATAAAAAAGACATTATATCACCAATTCGAATCCGTCCAAAGTGGCGACGGTTCTCCGCTTACAGATCTCTCACCAGGGTTCGAAATGGGCATTGGTACCAACTTAAGCACATATACCACTCTTGCTTCACATTCTTCCCGAGCACATTAGTCTCGTGGATGCACATTCGCCCGAGTACACTCTCTGCGCGCTCCTTCTAGCCGAGACTCACACTCTGGTCTATGCTTCATCATCCCAGAGTTCACGTCCACTTGAGGTAATCTAAATTACCTCTCTTTTTACATTTTTTTTTAGTTATTTACTTTGTAGTTATTATAAAAGAAAAACGTATAGTTTATTTACGTAGCTGAATAAAAAACAAGCCAAAATTGTGTTTCGGTTCATCATTTAGCCAAACCAAACACCTACGGGCCGAACCAATGATTAACCAATCAGGGATAATGGGTGAGCAACCTAATCATTCGTCCCATGTCATTTTAACATATCCTTAAGTCCAATGGAATCTACTTGTGCGTGAGACGCGTTCACACCTGGGACGCCTGAAATAACGGAAATACCACTATAGAACGTGTTCGCAGTAGACATCCTCCGATGCTAATTTGGTCAATTTGCTCAAAACAAAATCAAAATCGACGCCTTTTGATATTGTTTCCAGGTTAGTGGGCCCGCCATACGAAGGATGTTTCCTCCAATAGAACTTTTTGACAATTATATCGAAATTATTTTTGAAGGGATTATTCTTTTCCCATCTATATACCACCAACCTTAACATCTGATCGTCCATTTCAAAGTCGTGCGTCGAATCGTCACCGTCGACTACATTGGCAAATATTGACCACACGATATCCGTCATCTAACGGCATCTGATAGATCTACTAGAACGTTCTCTTCCTCTTCCCATCTATATATTTCGACTCTCTCCTAAAACGCTTTCAACAATACTCGTGCTCTGCTCGTGCCAGCCACTCGCATTTCCCAGATTTTATCCCTTTTCCCGAGAAAAGGTAAAAAAGAAACTCTCTCTCTCTGCCTCCGATCTGTCGTTTCTGCTTCGGTGTTATCTCTTAAATTCGATCGGATTATTGTCATTTCTGGCTTGATCTGAGCTGAAAGTTGTGTGTTATCGTAATAGATCCTCGATCCGTTGCTGTAGTCGGCGTTAGTAAGTTAGTCATCATCTTTGTTCATCTCATATGTTATCTCGCTTGGTTTCTATACCAAGCTTCCGAATCGATGAATGTTTTGAGGGATTAGGCTTCTTTAGCTCACTCGCGTTGTGTTTTTGATATAGTTTGCGTGAAATCAGTGTAGCTTCTTCTACTTGTGATTTATCCTCTCCAGGATCCGATTTTCTAGTAACGGTGTTTGCATATCTCTTCTGTTTACTAGTGATTGATTTTAGATTTTTCACTCGTATGAAGCTGTTTTAATTTATGATTCTCAGTTTGTTATCCATACGAGTTTCAGTGAGAGTTTTACTGTATTTGGATTTGGTCTCTGTGCGTATATTTGCTGATATATTTGTGCAATGGTCGCAGATCTGAGCGAAAATGGCGAAGAACTACCCAGTTGTGAGCGAAGATTACAAGAAGGCTATAGAGAAGTGCAGGAGGAAGCTTAGAGGCATGATAGCTGAGAAGAACTGTGCACCAATCATGGTCAGGATCGCGTAAGTGACTGACTACCCATAACAGCGTGTGGTATCTGAGGATGCGCACTGCCTCGTGGCTGATTTTGGATTTTTGGTAAATTGCAGATGGCACTCTGCTGGAACATTCGATTGCGCCTCAAGAACTGGAGGTCCCTTCGGGACAATGAGGTTCGAGGCTGAGCTAGCTCATGGAGCCAACGCTGGTCTCGACGTTGCGGTTAGGTTGTTGGAGCCCATCAGGCAGCAATTCCCTACCATCTCTGTTGCTGATTTTCACCAGGTACATGATGGTAAATGGAAATTGGTTAGGATTTGGATTCTATGACTCACTATGTCCCCTTTGATTTGGATTTGCATTTGCATTTGGATTCAGCTTGCTGGTGTTGTTGGCGTTGAAGTCACTGGTGGTCCTGAAATTCCTTTCCACCCCGGAAGAGAGGTTAGTCATTGCTCTACAAATGTAGCCTTTGTCAACACCTTGGGACTTTATATATATATATATATTAAAATGCATCTTTCTTTTCAGGACAAGCCTGAGCCACCTCCAGAGGGTCGTCTTCCTGATGCTAACCTGGGTTGTCCTCACTTGAGGGATGTGTTCGTTAAGCAGATGGGCTTAACTGACAAGGACATTGTCGTTTTATCTGGAGCACACACTATTGTTAGTATTCACTCCCAACTGCTTAAAACATTTTAATAATTTGGTTTCATTCTACAAATTTTGATGAAACTATGATGATTACGCAGGGAAAAGCTCACAAGGATAGGTCTGGATTCGAAGGTCCCTGGACTTCAAACCCTCTCATTTTCGACAACTCTTACTTCAAGTACGTATCCCAAGTTTCTACAAATCAACAGTTTAGCTAATTCATCAGGGATTCAATGGGGTGATGATATGTTATGGATTGATTTCAAAAATAGGGAACTGTTGAGCGAAGACAAGGAAGGCCTTCTTAAGCTTGCTACTGACAAGGCGCTATTGGATGATCCCGTTTTCCGTCCTTTGGTTGAGAAATACGCTGCTGTATGTATATCTTTTCTTTCTTTCTCTCTCTTTTCTCTAAGACTTTTGGTATAGAAAAACTAATGTTGCTCTTGTCACACAATGTGAACAGGACGAAGATGCGTTTTTCGCTGATTACGCCGAGGCTCACTTGAAGCTTTCAGAGCTTGGGTAATTATTATCCCTTAATCTATGAATTAATTACTATAATTTTATGTAAATTGAACGATGTGATTCGAGTTTGAATCTCTCTGTTGGTTGCAGGTTTGCCGATGCTTGAGCTGACATTCGTGGGTGTGCATCTCCCGAGACTCATGGCTGCTTTTGGTCTGGGGGCCGGAGGGGTCGCATTGCATTTCAACTTTGTCATTTGATTACTTAATGTACTCTCTCGGATTTGCTTGTTTTTTTTTTTGCGGGGGCCTTTGTGATTTGACGCAGATCTGTTTCGCTTTTGCTCTGGTTAGACATTTTAATAAAATCATTTTCTATCACTTCTGCCTGCCTCAATTATTTAAGTTTTTTTTCATAATTTTAGACCTTTCGTATAGTGGTTCACCTAACTACACAATTGAAGGAAGTTTAGTAAGCTGTTTAAATTGCCATTAGGCGAAGTTTAGACGTGGAGATGCGAGTGAGTGTTTTTTATTTTAAAATGGTACTTTGATGAATAGCTCTTTTAGAGAATTTAAAAATAGTAAGATCCAAGGTTGGAATAATACTAGCAGCTGGAGTAAGGTTTGGTTAATTTGCTTAAATACAGTGACAGGGATAAACAAAAGCACTGGATTATTGATAGAGAACCATACCGGTTGAAACTAGTCGGGCTGTTAATTTTGTTTTTAAATTGTGCCGAATATGTAGATACGACCCTCTTGGATCTTGAGTGGTCTACGTTGGAATCATGTGGTTTTTTTTTTTTTTAATACTCCTATTACTTATGATTTAACCATCAACAACCACCCTATTTCAATATTGGTTTTGATGCAATCCCAAAAATTATCAATTTATTTCCTAACTAAAATATACTCAGAGAACTCCAAATCGTATATTTTGGAAATTATGAGACTGTAGCGACGAAGAGAGTGGAAAGACTTTTTGGAAACACATTCACACCGTTTACAGTTAGAAGCGATTCGTTTGTGTGGGGAATTGGCTGTAACATTAGTGAACTCCTCTTTCAATTCCGTGTGGGTCACTTTTTGTCTTCTACATTCTTTTTTCTTTCATTAACCTAAAAAGAATCTCAAAGCAATTATAGCATCAAAAGAAGAGAAACAACACTATCATATTAAAAAAAAAAAAGAGGAAATTAGCTGTCCTAAGTGAGACCAAATAATGCTATAGATATAAATACAAAGGGATACTGGATACATACTAAAGCTAATGCTATAGATATACATAAAGACATGTTTCTAGCTTGTAGTCAAACTGAATGCATAGTGGAGAGGATTAGATTCCTGAATTGAAGATTTCGGTTTTCATACATTCAACTATTTAATAGTAATATACTATTTTACAATCATACATTATACATTTTATTCTATTACGGCTACGGGTGTTTTGCGTGGATGATTTCGATGATCAGTCATGTCATTATAACAAAGTATTCATAGTTAAACTTCATGATGCTCTTCCAAGTAGCTAATTTTTTCTTTCTTTTAGAAACCAGGAAATTTTAGACATATGAATCGTTGAAATCATAGTCAATGAGTCAAACGTATCATTTATGCGGTGCGCAAGAAACTTAGGTTACAACTTACATCACTAGATTTAGATGCCGCGACCAAATTTGGGCAGATAATACTTGTCAATAGTCTCTTGACCGTGGTCTGGCGTACGAACACTTGGCAACACCATTGTATTTCCCTTTTTTGGAGGGAATCATTTGTTACGAAAATGATAGGATAAAAAGGTATTGATAATTTGATCTGAGGATAATGATGATGATGATACTGTTACAGTAACAGCATTTATGGAGCCCAATCAACTATGTTACAATCTCCTAGTGTATACGATGCAAAAGCTAGACAATCTTTGACCAAATTAATGAATCAGACTATATATGAAGTCTATGAAATTTAAAGAGTGAGACTTCCTTGTTGTGTAGAAACAGTGATATTTCAGTTTTAATTCCACTAAAACAAAAGACGTACAAATATTCCACTCAGAAACCTATTATCAAGTCNTCAAGTTGTTTTTTTTTTTTTTTTTTTGAGGGTCTAATTTAAAGTATCCAAATGGGCGTGGATATACGTGTGATTCAATCATATAGCATACTTTTTTCCCTAAAGTGGGAATAAACGAATGATATATATCCCGATGTACCATGCCAAAAATATCGACGACAACAAAACACGCTACAAGACAAAACGACCGCCTTTAGTTTTACCTCTTCATGATCATTTTTAACATAAATGTTACATTTTTCGCGAATTCGCCAATGATTTTGTTTTCCATATCTTTTACCTTAGTTTTTGCTCGAATGGGGTCTGTTAAATTTCATATTGTAAAAGAAAGTAGTTGGGGTGGGTTTTCAATTCTTTTTTATTTTTATTTGTTTTCAAACATATTTTGACAACTTTTTCTAAACAAAGCACAGAAGAGAATCATAGTCATTTTCAAAAAGAAATCGAAGAGTTGGTTGAGAGTACGTAATAGAGAGAAAGCAAGCTGTTTAAGGTCGACATAAGAGTACACCCAATAACTAGCGATCCCACTTACTCTATACGTGTCATTCTTCTATTATTTGATTTCCAGAATTTTCTTATTAATATTGGTAAAGAAGACGATAGTATTGAATTTTTGATGCTTTCCTCTGGGACCGCTGGAAATTAAGGTTTTGGTATATGTTTTCTAAACACATTTTTCATCACTTATACTTTAAAAGTTAAGGTTTAATCTTTTCTATCTTGGAAAACAAAAAACGTTTATGTAAGTTTCTAGAGTGTTTTTGGATTATTCATATATACCGCCACTTTGAAAGACAAGTCGTTTATATAGAAAGTCTTTATAAGACGATGATAAACATAACTAAAATACAAACAATTTCCGAGAATACTGGTTAATAAAAACAAAATACGATTCAGCAAAAATTAGGCAATCTAAAAATCACTTGGCCTTTTGTGTTAATTTCTCTATCGGTACTTATGTACGACTTACTCTTACAAAAATCAAGTACGACTTACATGTCCACAGTGAATAAAAATGTTGATCAAATTTATAAATAATATATATATATATATAATTAAACTGTACTACGAGAATGTAGTCTTAATGCATCAACTACTCTACAAATATATATATCTAGCATACTAGTTCAATTTGCTAATTACTAGAATAATTAAGGCTCTTATTTCTTAAATACTGTTTCTACTGTTTCTCCATACTTGTAGGAGCTACTAGGAGTATTCTCAAAACCCAGACACGTCGTGCTACATACTATGTATTGTAAGATCAATAACTATTTTAACATACATAGAAATATATTATAATATTTTGATTCAATTATTTAGTCTTATAATATCTAAAATCAACCGTTGACTAATTTCATAACGATATTACAGATGACAATTATCTACTTCTGAAGAAAAAATGAAAAGAATAACATTCACTGATTTTGCAGTCTCTCACATCTTCTTAACCAGAAAGACCATTGTAGAATATGGACGTAAAGAGTAAAAGAACCATAGATTAACCAATGTGATCTTTTACTATATAGACTTTTAAGAGACTAATGCTGGAAGAAAAATCAAAGCAAGAGAAGAAATTAATTGTACGAAAGTCAAACAACCGTTGTAAACATGAAAGCATGGATAGGAATTTATAAGCCACCGTAATAGTGGGACATATGTTTCGACCAAAAATATGACGTCATAATTCGAGCTTGTGATGTCAGGTGGTCACCTCTTTCCCTACATCATTTTGTCTCTCTGCCTATAAATACAACTTCTTCAGTTTCCCTCACCAAATATCACTTCACCTCTGAAGTGTTAGGACTCGATTTTTAGTATTTTCTCATTTTCCTCCTCATATTCACAATCTCAAAACGCCAAAAAAAATCAACAAAGTTGCATTTATAAGTTGAGAATGCTTGAAATGGAGAATAACGGTGACGCTACTGCCCCTATCATCTCTGCTTCTCCAACCTCTTCTCCTCCACCACAGCTTTCACCGCGCGTGGTGCTCAGCCCATGTGCTGCTTGCAAAATCCTGCGGCGGCGTTGCGGAGAGAAATGCGTTTTGGCACCCTACTTCCCTCCAACGGAGCCTGCCAAGTTCACCATCGCACACCGCGTTTTTGGAGCCAGCAACATCATCAAGTTGTTGCAGGTACTTAACAAAGTTCTTTTACTACTAAAAAGTTTTATTTCAATAAAGACCAAATATATATGTTATATCATTAATAAACAGGTGAGATTGTTCTAATTAGTAAGCTAGTGAGATAGTATTGTTTCAAAAACGTGTTCATGTACACATGTGAAAATTAGACCGCACTTGTTCTGTAATGTGAAAGCACTTCCTACAACGTTTATTCACATGAAAAGGGCATGTGGTCTAGTGGTATGATTCTCGCTTAGGGTGCGAGAGGTCCCGAGTTCAATTCTCGTAATGCCCCCTATTATTTATATCTTTTATTACATATGAAAAATAACTACATCACATGTTCAACAAAAAGTATTGCATATCAATTTTCTTCTTTCTTTTCAACGTTAACAAAGATATAAATAAATTGTCATTTTCAACATTTACTTTTCATTCACCTTTGAAAAAGTCATGTAGAATAATGGTCTTTACTCTTCTTGGTCAAATACAAAAAAAGTCTCAGCTTATCAACTTTTATCATCATGTCTTCATAAGCCTAAATGCTAAATCGTGCAATCACTTTTTTTTTTCCCACGTAATGAATGGTTTATTTATCTATATGACGTTACTTTATCAGGAACTTCCAGAATCACAGAGAATTGATGCTGTGAACAGTATGGTTTATGAAGCCGGAGCTAGAACTAGAGATCCGGTGTATGGATGTGCGGGTGCCATATACCATCTACAAAGACAAGTGAGCGAACTCCAAGCACAGCTTGCAAAAGCTCAAGTTGAGATGGTGAATATCCAACTTCAAAGATCAAAGTTACTAGAATTAATCTATAGCCTAGACCAAACAAACCAAGAACAAGATAATATGTCATTTGAGAGCAATGATTTTGGATACCTTGAAGACAACGCCAACGCCAACTCATCAATGTTGTGGTGGGATCCTCTTTGGACATGATCTGATTAATTACTTCAATCTAGAGCCGTTTAGTACCAACTCGGTTTACTACTTTACTTAGCATTTAGCATATGCATGTTAAAGTCACTAAAATGTAATATACGCATGGTGAAATTTGGGACGATTCATATGTCAGAACCTTATTTTTAACAAAAGCAGTTTAATGTGGTGCAATTCTTCCCAATACGCAGAAAACCGGATTTTTCGTATACTGGTTCTTACCGGTTTAGTACTTTCAATTGAAGTTGATAACTGTTTAATATAAAATCGAAATTATGTCTCAAACCAGCTTCAAACAACGAAACGAAAGTCGTATGATTTAGTATAAGACGAATATGGAGAGTTTTTCCAGTCGGGATCACTAAATCCTGATAACATCATATCGTAACATCTAACATCATATCCTAACACAACCAATTTTTTTGGGTTGAGAATTGAGGAAAGCAACGCGAATGTTCCAGTCTTACCGAGTCAGTCTACAGTTAACCACAGCGTCCAGAACCTAGTAAGGAAGCCTAAGTCATATGGAATCGTTAGTGGATCATCTTCGGCAACAACACCTCAAAAAGCTGGTCTCAATTTTTCGGAGGTGACTTCTTGGATGGTTTTATGATAACTTTGGAGGCACTTGCTTCAACTCCTGGAATCAAGAGCGAGGATTGGGTCAAACAATTTAATGGTTGGACAATGAAAAAATGTAATGATCCCATGCAAGCTGGTGAGGTGGAGGCAAGACGATGCTTACTTGAAAACTATGTTCTGCACTGTTGAAATGCCTGGTCAAACTTTGATAGCTTTCCCCAGCAAAAATGTGGCCAGAATAAATGCATACGGTGCAAACCCAAGCAGTTTCACTGCACTTGTCCTTAACCTTGTCAACCTCCCGATTCAATTTACCTGACAGTACGTCTCTCCAGGAATACCTAAGAGAAGCGTATTCGGGCGAAACATCCGGACATTCTAGACATACACGAACAATCGTGTATCCAATTTCTTTTAAGTGGTGCAGGTACCCACTTGTTCATCATCGGATATAAGAAGTAACGTAGCCGGAGATGGATTATTAAATGCCCACCTCTCAATATCTTTCAAAATGTCCCGCGGACCTGGAAAATTTGGCCAGTTAAAAATTTTAAAAACAAAAGTTAATGTATTGAGAAAAGAAAATTCACCTCCTAGGCCGTGTTTCGTAAAGAAACCAGCGGATAAGATTGGGAACACGCCAGCATCGATGGAATTCAGGTTGCCAATTGGCAGAGACGTTTAAAGGAAGGTGGTCTGAAAACATCGATTCTATACTCTGACGGACCTGATAAGGATCCAACCCTTCCGGAGGCGGACAGGTATCCATGTCCCACCACACTCCTGTTTTCTTGTTCTGCATAATCTCGATATCTAGATCATCTTCAGAAGAAAGTTCTTCATCTTCTTCGTCTCCAGGAGAGGGATTCATCCATATCGACTCCTGGAATCAATCAAGATAGGACTGGGTCAAACTTGTGAAATAGAGATATTTTTACTGAAAAAAAATGCAAGCTGAGGTGGAGGCAAGACATGCTTACTTGAATACTGTGTAATGCACTCTGGACATATGCCTGGTCAAACTTTCATAGCTTTCCCCAGCAAACGGGTGGCTAGAATCAATGCACATGTTGCATACCCAAGCAGTTTTGACTGCACTTGTCTCGAGTATTCCAAGCAACTGATACATAAGGGAAAGAAATCAGAAACAGCTAATTTATCATTACTTATTACATACAATGCCAGAGATAAAAAAAAAAAAACACACCTGATAATATATGATCCCAAGAGATGGTGGCTAGAGAAGCGTATTTGGCTTTTTTTTTTAACGGCACCGGTAATCGTGTATCCACGCAACTTAAACCAGGGGAGTATCTCACAGACGTTTTCACAATCGGATATAAGAATTAACGTAGCCGGAGGTGGATTATTATCTCTCCACCTCCTCATTTCACGGGGCATCGAACCTGGAAAATACGGCACACATAAATCCTAATTTGAAAAACAAAAACAAAAAATTACATATTGAGAAAAGAAATTCACCTGCCGGGCCGTGTTTCAAAACGATTCCCGACGATAATATCGGTTCCCAGAGGCTACGAGGGATGAGGTTTAGGTCGCCATGTGCAGAGATGGTGAAAGGAAGGAGGTGTGGAAACGCCGATTCTAAACTCTGACGGATCTGACTAGGATCTAACTTTTCCGGAGGCGGACAGGTATTCATGTCCCACCAGACCACCGTCTTCTTAGCCGGCGGCGACTTGTTCTGCATCATCTCGTTTTTAAACCCTACGAAATATCAAATCGCACTTAGCTAATTGGTAGAGGGAAACCGTGGCTTCCAAGTAACTGATAGAAACACAGAATTGATGTTACTTAACCACCTATTCTGGACTCACTTGCAAAGAATCTTGATTAAAGAAGAGATTCTCAGCTAATAATGACCTAACGTAACATTATTATGAAGATGAATTACAACTCAAACGCAAAAACCGACATGTTTAAATCAAAATCACCGACCTCGTTTCTTATCGAATCTCAATCGAAAGATCTACAGACTAAAAATCTCTCTATCTGTCCGTCTTAGGGTTTCCCAAATTATTTCTCTGAAAACATAATTATTTCAGGTGCGCGGGATGCTGTCACAGAACTGCTAACGTATTGTGATAAGATTGCTGCTGAAGGTCTTCACAGATACCAGATGATCTTAGTGGATCTATGCAACCGTATATTTTGCTTGCTCCTCTCTAAGTTTTTGTCCTTAGGTCGTGTTGTGAATCAAATAGTGGCTTTGATCGTAGTTTTCTCACTTCATTGCGTAACCTCTCACACAATCTTCTCCGTCAACATCCCAAATTTCCATGTTTTTTTTGTTCTTCCGATGGTCTTCTCCCAATTTCCAATTCTCATCTGGCCCAATATGAGCGAAACTGGGCCACCTTAGGCCCATCTTATCAACAAGACCATCCTTGTTGCAGTACTCTTTCCCGCACCGTAACTCTCTCTCTCTCTTCGGACTCCGTCCTTCTTTCTGCTCGCCGGTTAATAAACCTTGTTGGTGATTCAGCAAGCACGTCGAGCTTAGCTTGGTCGTCTCCATCTCTCCGATATACGTGGTTTGCACCATAAGAAGCCACGTGTGGATGTCGTCAGTTCCTCACAGAACATTCTTCTCATTTTCTCTCAGAATCCATCTTTCTGGAACCTCCACTCGTCTCCGATCATCTTCTCCTTACGTTACCTTAGCTCGCTCTCTTTGTTTTGACTCCTCAGTTAGATTTTCTCCGCCGGATATGCCTAAGAAGCAGGTGGTGCGACTTAAAATTACTCTTTCCCAGTTTTCTGATTTTGCCTCGATTGGGTTTATCGGGATTTAGCGATCGAAGAGTTTCGCTTTGTTGATAATGCGCCGCAAATAGAAATTTAGTTTGTGGTGAAGTAATACGACTATGGAGTTTTGATTATCTGGTTACGAATTGGAAACGGAAATTTTATGTGCAATAGTTTTGAATTTTGAGAGCTCTTTACTGGTTTTGGGGTTACGTTATGATGTAAACAGGATTTGACTATTTTCGTTTGTGTTGGCAGAAAAAGAGAGCTCACGCTGAGCAGAAGTGGCAAGTAAAGCCGACGATGGATACTTCATCTGAATCTGGTGATCGTTCAGCATCCATTGTTGCAGAAACAGTAAACAACCAATTTGGTGGGTTGAGAATTGAAGAAAGCAACGCTAATGTTCCAGTCTTACCGAGTCAATCTACAATTAACCACAGTGTCCAGAATCTAGTGTGGAAGCCTAAGTCATATGGAACTGTTAGTGGATCATCTTCAGCAACAACACCTCAGAAAGTTGGTCTCAATCAGAGCAAATTGTTCGGAGGTGATTTCTTGGAAAGTTTTACGGTGGACAAGTCGACCTATTGTAATGCACAGATCAGAGCCACTTTCTATCCAAAATTTGAGAACGAAAAGACTGACCAAGAGGTAAACTTGATTGTGCCTCCTCTATGACTGCCGGTTGTTTGTAGCTATAATTGTGAGTTTGCCTTATTTCATGATGCATTCATCTTGCTTTTTGCAGATAAGAACAAGAATGATTGAGATGGTATCTAAAGGGTTGGCTACAGTGGAGGTATTGACAATATATATGTGAATACCTCTGTTGACACTCTGAAGTCCTAACTGTCTACGGACCTTTTGTAATGTATCTTTGTATAGGTGTCTCTTAAGCATTCAGGCTCTCTCTTTATGTACGCTGGTAACACGGGTGGAGCGTATGCAAAGAACAGTTTTGGTAATATGTAAGCTCATCTGCTACTAGCTTCAGTTTTTCATGGAGCGTGTTCTTGGTTCATGATGAGGTTTTCTCAAAGAATCTTAGACTTAACCAAACATTTTGTTTGCAGTTATACTGCGGTTGGTGTTTTTGTTCTTTCTCGGGTGTTCAGGGAGGCTTGGGGAACTAAGGCTCTAGAGAAGCAATCAGAGTTTAATGATTTTCTTGAGGTATTTCCATTAATAGAACTTTTAAACAACCCAAAATTCTCATTTGCTCGAGGCTTATTCAGTTTCCAGAAATGGCTAGCTCATAATAAGTCATTTTCTCCCAGAAAAGTCGCATGTGCATATCTATGGAACTTGTAACAGCTGTTCTTGGAGATCATGGTCAACGCCCACTGGATGATTATGGTGAAGCTTTTTTCTTTTTTCTTTTTTAGATGTTTTTGAGTCCATACCTTTCATTGTATATGTGCCTTATTTCTGAAAGTCAGATAAGTCCTCTAAAGTTGTTTAGTTAAAAATAAATGTTTGCATCTTGCAGTGGTAGTGACGGCTGTTACTGAGTTAGGTAACGGTAAGCCCAAGTTCTACTCAACTTCCGAAATAATTGCATTTTGCCGGAAATGGCGTCTACCAAACAATCACGTTTGGCTGTTTTCCACAAGGTAACTTAAACCCTTTCTAGTCATTGATACTATCTTCCTTTGAACTGTCATTTTACAGTGGGCCCTTGTTGTTTTAAATATAGTTTTATTGAACGAAGAGTTTGAAATACTTTTGTTAAAATTTTGATAAAGGAAATCAGTGACATCTTTTTTCGCCGCATTTGATGCACTCTGTGAAGAAGGGATAGCAACTTCAGTCTGTAGGGCTCTTGATGAAGTAGCTGATATATCGGTCCCAGGTGATCTTTTTTTTTATAGTTCGTATTGTTTTGTGGACTCATATTAGTATTTTAAGGAATTTAACTTGATGAAATTCATTGGTTGAACAAAACTTTTCGATTGAAATACGCAGGCTCTAAGGACCATGTTGAGGTGCAAGGTGAGATATTAGAGGGTCTTGTGGCTCGTATCGTGAGCAGTGGGAGCACCAGAAACATGGAAAATG
Organism: Noccaea bulbosa; assembly: GCA_900406535.1. NCBI lineage: Eukaryota > Viridiplantae > Streptophyta > Magnoliopsida > Brassicales > Brassicaceae > Noccaea > Noccaea bulbosa. The sequence continues at coordinate 62,936 of OVBJ01000148.1, read as the reverse complement.
TCTTGAGAGATCATCCTCCACCACCCTGTGATGGAGGTTCACTATCGTATCATTGTTTAGTTTCTACGTTAGCTTCATAATAGTCCAGCCTATCAAGTCCGTGTAGAATTTATAAAATTTCGCTTTCCTTGTTTTCTTTTTGAAAAATGTTTCAGCTAATCTTGATTTGGGACTCAGTCTAAGGGAGATATGTGCTGCTCATAGATCCAATGAGAAACAGGTTCGAAAAGAAATCTAAATATGGAAAGCTTCATCATGTGGAATTCTATGTTCTCATCCCTTGGAAAAGATTTCTTATTCTAGAGAGTTTGTTTTCCTTTTTTTTGTGGCTGCTGTAGCAAATGAAAGCACTGTTAAGGAGTGTTGGCTCAAGTTTTTGCCCCAGTGACTTGGATTGGTTTGGAGATGAATCTGTAGATTCTCATTCAAAAAATGCTGACAAATCTGTTGTAACAAAATTCCTGCAATCTCAGCCTGTAGATTATTCAACTAGTAAATTACAGGTAACTTGTGGTCTGCGTCTTTGTTGATTTTAGCATGTGGGTTTCAGCTCTCCGAAATTATTGATTCTACGCATTTGCATTCAACAGGAAATGGTTCGCTTGATGAAGGAAAAACGTCTTCCAGCCGCATTTAAGTGTTACCATAATTTTCACAGAGCTAACGACGTATCGCCTGACAACCTATTTTATAAATTGGTTGTCCATGTGCACAGTGATTCAGGATTTAGGCGTTACCAGAAAGAGATGAGGTTATCTTTACAGATTTCGCTTGTTACTTTACCTTAATTTGATCAAACTAAGGAAGAGAATATTTCTGTTTACTCAACGATATGATTACTGTGTTTCAGGCAGATGCCTAGTTTGTGGCCCTTATATCGAGGTAAGTACTTTTTTGTTGCTTACACTTCAATTTTCTTTTCTTTTCTAAAGCCCACAACTAGGCACCATTTCTGATTTATTGGCAAGACTTCAACTATTTTGTCTCTACATTTCAGGTTTCTTTGTTGATATTAATCTGTTCAAGTCAAATAAGGGGAAGGATCCGATGGACATGAATAGCATTGATGATGCGATCAAAGATGCCAGTGAAAATGGTTTGGCTGATGATGATGCTAACCTAATGATCAAAATGAAGTTTCTCCCATACAAGGTATTTTTTCTTCTCAGGATAGAGAGTTTTGTGATTGTCTACACTTTGCTACCTCTTTCGCTGTATTGTTATCATAATGCTGCACATGTCTTCAATTATTTGACAGTTGAGAACCTTTCTGATCCGCAATGGCCTATCAGTTCTATTTAAAGAAGGACCAGCATCTTACAAAGCCTACTACCTTCGGTAAGGTTTTTTCCCTATATAAAGTGTCAAATGATAGTGATATTTGTAATCGCAAATTTTGACACATGCAAATTGTAAACCAAGACGGGGAGACTAGATGCAGCATGCTCATTATGATATACATTGTGTATCTATAAAGAGCACTGTGGTGGAGATATTATCAACCTGTAGTTTGCTTTTTTATTTATTTTTAATATTACTGTTGCTTCTGTATCCAGGCAAATGAAAATCTGGGGCACTTCAGATGGAAAGCAGAAAGAACTTTGCAAGCTGCTTGATGAATGGTACCAGAATCACATTACTCTACCTATATAAACTAAGCTTATTTGTTTTCGTTGGAGCTTATTTCCTGAGCAAACGTGTAACCTACTGCCCAGATGCTGCCTTTTGTTCAATAAATTTACACCCTTGCAACAAGGTTTAGAATCTCTTCGTCTCTTTTTAATGTTCAGGGCTACTTACATAAGAAAAAAGTGTGGGAATAAGCAGCTATCGTCATCAACATATCTAAGTGAAGCTGAACCATTCCTGGAGCAGTACGCTAAACGGAGCCCAAAGAACCAGGTTTTGATAGGGTCTGCTGGGAATCTAGTGAGAGCTGAGGACTTCTTGGCCATTGTCGACGGTGATCTAGATGAAGAAGGCGATCTTGTGAAGAAAGAGGGAGTGACTCCAGCTACTCCTGAGTCAGTTGTGAAGGAAGCTGTCCAGAAGGATGAGGGGTTACTTGTATTCTTTCCAGGTATTCCTTTTGATAGAACTTTTTAGTTCATTGTTGTATTAATCCAGATAATAATATATTGGACAAAAGTGAAGGTTTTTACTTCTGACCCGAAGTGAGAGCAGCAGATGATTAGATATCGTTTGCTTCAAGATTTCCTTTTCAATCTCCTTTCCTCTGATTTCTGTAATTTTAATGTGTTGTCAGGAATTCCTGGATGTGCTAAATCTGCGCTTTGTAAAGAATTATTGAACTCTCCAGAAGGCCTTGGAGATGATCGGCCAGTGCACACTCTGATGGGAGATCTTGTCAAAGGTATTTTAAAATGTACGATTTTGTCAAAATTGCTGTAGTCTCTTAATTTTGTTATGCAATATTCTACATACTGGACAGAAAAATATTGGCCAAAAGTTGCTGACGAACGTCGTAAAAAGCCACAGTCGATTATGCTGGCTGACAAAAATGCCCCAAATGAAGACGTCTGGAGACAGGTAATTTATCCTTCGCTGATAATCTGTTAAAATCTCACATTGACTGGGAATGAGTATCAGGCGTACAAGAGTCTTGCATTCATGTGCTAATTATTAAGAAGTCCCTGACCAGATCTCTTTCCACTTTTTGTGTCTTAAACGATTTTCATTTCAATATAATTATTGTGTTTTCCTATTAGATTGAAGACATGTGCCGGAAAACTAGGGCTTCTGCAGTTCCAGTCGTTCCTGACTCTGAAGGTATGTAACTATGTATCCATTCATTGATGATTTTCTAATAACTAACCTCTTGTGCGCTTGCAAATATGGTCACATTCAGTTTTACATCAATTTTGGCCTCTTGTGAATGCACAGGAACCGATTCAAATCCATATTCACTCGATGCATTGGCTGTTTTTATGTTCCGTGTACTTCAACGAGTTAACCATCCGGTATGCAGTTCCATCTTTTAGACAGTTAATCTTCAGAGGGTACCATTCATCTTTCACCCCAACCCTGTATCTCTTAACAAGCTATTTTTCCTTTCAATTAATATTTTCAGGGGAATCTCGACAAAGGATCTTCAAATGCAGGCTATGTGCTATTGATGTTTTATCATCTTTATGAGGGAAAGGTATTATCACACCCGCCACAACTGCCTTTAAGTAAATTTACTGTTGGATCTCACATTCATTTTGAGTTGTCTTTAAACTTTCAGAACCGCAAAGAATTCGAGAGTGAATTGATTGAGCGCTTTGGCTCCCTCATCAAGATGCCACTGTTGAAATCAGACAGGTACAGTTTTTGAAATACGTGCTAGCTAACAAATTGGAACTTAGGGCAACAAAAAATTGTAGCTTCATATTCAGTTGGTTTCGACCGCTTAATCGATTTCTCTTTGTGCACATACAGGAGTCCTTTACCTGATCCTGTTAAATCGACTCTTGAGGAGGGCATAGATTTGTTCCAGCTCCACAGTAGAAGACATGGGAGGTGAGTCGCCAACACTGTTATTTTCATGACATGAAAATTTGAATTATGCCAAACCGACGTCTTTTCTAGTCATGTTATTTTTTTTCTGCCTGTTCTGTTTTACTTCATCTCTTCAGCTACGGTTTGGTTGCTTTTAACCTTTTGTTTTCCTTCTAATTTATCTTGCTGTAGAATTGAGTCGACGAAAGGAACATATGCAGCAGAATGGACCAAATGGGAGAAACAGCTGCGAGATATTTTAGCTGCAAATTCTAAGTATCTCAATTCGATTCAGGTAAACATCCTTTGTCGTCGATTCAGTAAAAACCACAACTTCGTTTTTTGGTATCGTAATCAGTTTACATTTGCATTTGCATTTGTTGAGCTTCCCTCAACACACGATAAGAGAGACGGGTTACGCATATGATGTCTTTGTTTTTGTTTGCAACTTTCAGGTTCCGTTTGAGTCTGCGGTACAGCAAGTGCGAGAAGAGCTAAAAAGAATCGCAAAGGGTGAATACAAACCACCAAGTTCAGGGAAAACAAAACATGGGTCTATTGTTTTCGCTGCCATCAACTTGCCTGCTACTCAAGTCCACAGTCTTCTTGGAAAGGTAACCAACAAAACACTTAAACTACGATAGAAAAAACCTTCAAACTCGTCAACCACCGAAAACTGGAAGTTTGAAAGTTCACAAACTATGTTGTTAATAGATGTCTTTTTCTTTCTTATTAGTTGGCCGCATCAAACCCAACAGTGAGATGTTTTCTAGAGGGAAAGAAGAAAGGGATAGAGGCAAAACTGGAACGGGCTCACGTGACGCTTGCCCACAAGAGAAGCCATGGCGTAGCAGCTGTAGCCAGCTATGGTCAGCACTTGAACAGAGAGGTACCCGTAGAGCTCACGGAGCTCATCTTTAACGACAAGATGGCTGCTCTAACAGCCCATGTCGGATCTGTGGACGGAGAGACCATAGTGTGCAAGAACGAATGGCCACATGTTACGTTGTGGACAGCGGAAGGAGTTACTGCAAGAGAGGCCAACACGTTACTTCAGCTTCACGCAGACGGAAAGGCGAGCCGCGTGGTGATAGATCCTCCTGTCTCAATCACAGGTCCTCTGGAGTTTTTCTAAACTCTTTAGATGAAAGTTGCTCTCTCTCTTCAGGTTGTATGATATTAAAATGTTACCACTGTGATGAGATTTTGAGGTAGATGTATCTTATTAGTTCATTCTTAATCAATCTGGTGCGGAATCAAGGAAGTTAATGAAACCATCAACCAACCTTGTAATCTTGACCATTAACAGTGCCAAGATAGAGTTAAGCAACAATTAATCAAGCTTTGTGACGTTTGATTCTTCTTCCCTGGGGATTCTCTCTATACATATCGGTTTGTTTTGAAGGTGATTCCCAAGTTTTAGTGAGACTACTTGGAAGAAATCTATGGACTGAAAATCTTTGTTTAAACATTCATCATTGTGCGGCCAAATTTTAACACTAATGTAAAAAATCGTTGAAAAATAAATTCAAAAATGAGATAAATAATTAGGATGGGGTCCACACAATTGACGGAGAGCAGCAGCCGGAAAGTTTTCAACGAGCCCTAAAACCCCTCTCGTCTTTTGTTTTTCCGAAACATCGTTTCCTGCCATGGACTCTGATGCGAGGAGGACGATAACCACCGCTCAGGGTTCGTCCCCTTCTCCGAAGCCATCCAAGTTCTCTGTGTACCGGAACCCTGCTCTCGCCGCTGCTTCCACCGCCAATAGCCTCCGTCCCTCTAAATCCGTCCTTTTATTCATATTTTTGCTCTCTACCGCTTCCGCTTTCTCGCTCATTTCCTTCATGGCCGGGTACGTGCGAGCATTAAGCTAGTCGAGTAAAGCATTGCCTCTTAATTGCCTTGTTGGAGCATTTGCATCTAGTTTTTCGAATATTTCTGTTCCACGAACTTGCAGAATTTAGGCCTTAGTGTATTTCTTATCGTTTAATGATTTACTCCTTCATATGAATCGCAATCTAGGAAATATCTATCACGATGCTGAAGCTTCATCTCGCAAGTGGCGGAAGCATCAGTTTTAACTTTTAACTAATATTTTGCTTGTTTATCTCATGCTGCAGGGAGAAAATATTGACCAATGCTTTAACATTCGGGAACATATCACAAGAAGCAGCTTGTGAGTTGCATCTTCTCCTCAGAGATTTCCTTTTTCCTTATGCATTTTAGCTTCTCCGTGTATCTAAAATCTACCTTTATGCTTCAGATGTCACTGTAAAGGCGTGGCAGGGTGTGGTGACTTTGTTTTGTATCGGAGCAATGATGGCTTTGTCCAAAGGCATATACCTGCACAGGGCAAAGTTTGCCGCTCCAGAAGAAACTAAATCTTCCTCTAAAGAAACGAAAGATCCGTTTTCTCTATCAAATCGCCAGCTTGAGCTTCTTGGGGTAAAGAAAAAACCTGATCAGGGTGTTTCAGAAAGTCCAAAGAGCCGTCCCGCACTGAAATCTTCACAGTCATTGGAGCCGCTTGTCCCAATACATCAAGCTCTTACTGGTTCAGCGCACAAGTCCTCTAGTGGTGGTGATAAGATGAATTCCCGAAACGGGAGTCAGATTAGTCCATTTAGCACTCCATCCAAACGAATGGATTCACCGTCATTGTATCTTGTCCCTTGGAACTCACCAGCTTCTTCTAACCGTGCTTCATCTGGCCAGGATAAAGCTGTTTCTAGTCCTTGGTCTGGTAGACGAAGCTCTGCAAAAGACATTGCCACTGAGGAGCAGCTTGAGCAGCTTATGACAGAAATAGATGAGAAAATCACTGAGTCAGCTGGGAAGATGTTGACGCCTCCACCAACAGTTGAGAGTTTTGCCATGGCTAGTCCAAATACCGTTGGTGGTTCAACCGGTGCATCTGGGACTACTAGAAGTACGCCACTAAGACCTGTCAGGATGTCTCCTGGTGTTCAGAAATTTACGACTCCCCCAAAGAAAGCAGAGGGTGATTTCCCCAACCCAATGTCCTTTGAAGAGGCTATCGAAGGTTTTAGGCACCTAGGTGTCTATCCTCAGATAGAATACTGGCGTGACCGACTAAGGCAATGGTGTTCCTCAGTTTTGCTCAAACCTCTGCTTAACAAGGTTGAAACCAGTCATATTCAGGTTTGTTTTTGGAGTCCTTTCTGAATAAACACTGCTTTTCATATGCTGGTGAATGAGATGCTGACAACATCCGAAGCTCTTGTCTCCTTGAACATTTATTTGAAAATTGTCACGTGTGCAGGTAATGCAAACAGCATTGAAGCTCGGTGTTAATGTCACAGTAACTCAAGTTGGAAGTGATGTGCCAACAAATGGAACAGCTACCACTGCCTCGCCTGTTGATCGAACAAAGGGGTGGCAGCCATCTTACTCACTCGATGAAGATGCACTTCTTTACCAGTTACGCGCTACCCTTGTACAGTCTATTGATGCTTCTATGCGTAAGTAACTTCCCTTGAACTTCTAGGTGATTGGTTCTAAAGTTTTCCCTTGTTAAGTTGAAGTGTTGTTCCTTTGTGTTCAAATTAATGTGATTAACTTAAGGTTCTTAATAAAATTTCTGAACTGAAGGATCGTCAATTGATTGATTATCTGAGAGAAACTAATGATATCATGTCATCTTATGTGTTGTAACTAAATGTTTAGGTCTTTCATATAGCTAGTAAATGTTTCTTCTGCCATATGCAGAAAAGCTGCGTACAGAGAACCAGCAGTTTCAGCAACAACAACAGCAACAGCAAGCGGCGCTAATCCCCGTCATGCAGGAATGCGTTGATGCAATAAGCGAACATCAGAGGCTTCAGGGCTTAATGAAAGGAGAGTGGGTCAAGGGTCTGCTTCCGCGCAGCAGCATTCCAGCAGATTACACCGTGCAAAGAATCCGAGGTACCATACATTCAAATAAAACATTTCCCTTGCCAATATTAGTCGACTAATCGTGACTCTGTTAACTCTCTTGGCTTTTGGCAGAGCTCGCGGAAGGAACATGTGTGAAGAACTATGAATACAACGGAAGGGCAGATGTTCATGAGAGAAACAAGAAATGGAGCCTGGAGCCGCCAACCGATTCTCATCTGCTTCTGTACTTGTTCTGTGCCTACTTGGAACACCCAAAATGGATGTTACATCTGGACCCCAGCTCCTATACAGGGACTCAGGCGAGCAGGAACCCTTTATTCTTGGGGGTTCTGCCTCCGAAAGAGAGATTCCCCGAGAAGTACATCGCAGTAGTATCAGGAGTACCTTGTACGCTCCATCCCGGTGCATGTGTGCTTGCTATAGACAAGCAAAGCCCCCCGACGTTTGCCCTTTACTGGGATAAGAAGGTGCAGTTTACTCTTCAGGTAATGACGAACGCTTCGCTTTATATGAGAATTAATTTATGTGCATTTTTTAATGATATGCATGTAAAGAGTTACATATCCAAAGGGTTTATGAACTGGTAGTGTAAAATGGAACAGGGTAGTGCAGCGCTATGGGACTCGATGTTGCTCATGTGCCACAGAATCAAGGTGGGATACGGAGGTGTTGTTCGTGGGATGAATCTTGGTTCTTCTGCCCTTGACATCCTCCAGGTTGTTGATTCCGAAACTGACGATTAAACTCATTTGTCCCATCCAACATTTTTAAGGAAAGGTGAATTGTTAGGAAACGCCACCTGATTTTGCCATTGTCCGACGTAGATGTAATGAAATTACTTCTCTTTTGATTAGATCCACTATAATGAAATTTCAAAAGTACAAAGCAATGCTGGTCGAACGAACGAACGTACAACACAAAAGCGTAAGAAATCTCGACTACCTACACTTGTCTCACTGTAACGTAAACAGAGACTGGAAATTTTAGGCAAAAACATATAAAGCCAAAGACCTCTCCAAGATCTCTTCCACCATCAAGCTGGAGTATTCGCATTTCGAAGCCACGCCTATCTAACTAATGGGGAAAGTCTTAACTCTATAAGCAAAACTCTGAAATCCAAAACGATAGATCACAGTTCCTTGTCTTCAAGCTGTGCTTTTTCTGCTGCCTTTTCAGTTTCCTCTACAACAAACGCCTTGAGCGATTCAACATCTCTTTTTCCTGAGTTTAAAAACGCATGTATGAGAAAACAAAATCAACCTCTAGTCTCTCTCAACTATAGGATAAAATTACAGGTTCATCCAAATATGCATGTGAAAGCAAGTTTACCTTGATATTTTGAGACTTCTTCTCCATTGTAAAAGAGCTTAAAGGTTGGATAAGAGTGAATCTCAACTTTGGTGCAAACAGCTCTGCTAGTACCACAGTCTACTTCCCCAATCTCAATTTCATCATCTCCCTCCATTGCTTTTCCCAATTCTTCCCACAAATTCCCCAATTTCTTGCTGACACTCAAGATCCAATTTCCATCAACACGTGTTGATAAACAATGCCAAATTACTCAGCTACGTAATTATCAGAAAAAAAAAAACAAGAATACTAACCAGTGCTTACACCAAGGAACACAAAATTTTACAAACCACGCAGTATCCTTCTCCTTCACCTGAACCAAATATACATGGAGAGAGAGTAAACATCCGAATTCTTTAACTGTACACGCAACCCAAAGAGATGCAATCATTTAATCACCAAACTCCAAAACAAAGACTACAGTAGAGAAAAGCATAATGTTGAAATTGATAGGGATGCGAGAAGGTCATCAAAAAACTAAAATGAGAATCTCTACTCAGATAATTCGGAATTTACACTTATGAGCAACCGATCTTAGGACAGTCGTTCTCAATTCGCATTATTATCCAAAGGATCACAGAACATATATCTAAATCTACCTGATTCCAGTAAAAAAAACACACATAGGGCTTGAGATGATTACCTTGTCAGAAAAGGTTTCTGGGGTCAGTGTAATGACTTCCGCTTTCGTTAATTCAATTGCAAGAGAAAGAAGAAGTATTATAATGATGGGAGCAATAAGCCGAGCACCGAGCTTCATCGTAGCAAAACCCAATCTATCTACTTCACCAATTCTGGATCTTCTCTGTAAAAATACAACGGAATTTGATTAAGAGACTTCTTCAGCTCTACGTTTCTTTTTTGCTTTACAGTATATCGAATACAAGGTATTTTATGCAAACATTTTTTTTTTTTTCAAAACCTTGAGGGCTTAATCAAGTTGCAAACAAAATACATAAATTTTCTATTCGAAACACGGTTTTGAATCAGAGGAAATTCCAAAGAGATGGAGATGCGTAAACTGAAAGCAATCAATTTTAATGTAAACTAAAAACCAAGACGAAGGAATTAAGCGATATTCATTAAACGGATCAGACAGAAGAATAGCAGTAGGGAGAGGGATCTTAGATATGTGTCTGAATCGCTTACCTTTCTGCAAACCAAGACTGAGAGAGAGAGAGAGAAAGAGAGAAGAAGAAATCGAAGCAAACCAACCCAGATAAAAANAACCCAAAAAAAAAAAAAAAAAAAAAAAAAAAAAAAAAAAAAAAAAAGTCAATCAAGTAACTAGCCATTGTTCCTTTGACCATTCTTTATTGGGCCTCTATGGGCCGGGCTAGTTTTTACCATTGACATTGGTCTTTGGAAATTCGAGATTTGAATTATGGGCCTCATGTGCTCGGTCTATCATCGCAATTGACATCTATAAATTAGCAAACGCCCCTCATACATCAATTTCTTTTCCATTTGTACCATAAAAGTTCGTAGGAATTTCCTCTTTTTTTTTTTTTTAACCTTTAAAAGATTTCGAAAATATATAAGATCGACAATGTTGGGAAAAAAATCAAATTTTCGAAACAATTCAAAAATTTAACGGGTTTGTAACCAGAGCCTGATTGTTGAAACTTGAAACCAAATGGATACAGTGCCATGTGTCGTTGCGCAAGTAGAGCTCAGGAGAATCAGTTGAAGAAGTCATCCACATGTTTTCTTCTTTGGGGCTCTCTCTCTCATTCTTCCATCATGGAAACTGATTTGGGACGGTGAATGCTCTCACATCCAGGACAGTTGTGTAAGCTCTCGTGGATGTATATGTCACAGTCCAGACAGAAATAATGCTTGCATTTACTACATGTTACACATGACCCCACCTTGTTACCTGCTGCAAAACAACAACAACAACAAGGAGCGACTCCTTTTTTATGAAACTGTGTAACACAACCATATTCAAATGTATCAAGATTCAAGACCATATCAATTATGTTCAAACTATATTATGCCCTCTTACCTGCACCAAGTAGGCTCTGTTGACAGCCAAAGCAACTCTTTGCCACTTTCTTCAGAGGATTATTGAGGCTTGAAAGAGGCACCTCGTCGAATGGAGCAATCGGGAAGAGATGATGGTAAGATCTCGCCAAATGTGGCGATGAAACAAGTGTCAGACCACATATGGTGCATTCCGTAGGGAGATCACATATGCGAGCTTTGCATCTCGGGCACGTGTAACCACCGATTTTAGCTTCTTTATGACACGAACATATAGCCCTTGAATTCTCAGCAGCACTTTGTGGGAAACCCATCTTGATTAGATTCGCAACTGCAAACTCCGCTATTGCCGGTGGTGGAGGCGCATGTTCGAGTAGAAGATCCTTTAGATGTACCTGCATGATATAGCAAATAAGACACAAAGCTTCTATTTGCAGAGGCGCATAGAGTAAGAAGAAGGTAGCTAAACTCACCTCATCTATGGCAACAGAATACAATCCGCCAGTCTCTTGGCAGAGGTATTTGCATATGAACATTTCTGCAGAAAGACCAATTACAGAACATCTTAATTTGGATTCCTTGCATCTCTGAATGGTCTCCATGATATCGCCTGGATCACAAGTGCTTAGAGCTGAATACAATATCAGAACCTCGCGATGACCGTACGACGGAATCTGGCTAAGATACTCATGTACAAGCTCCAGAGCATTCTGCAAAGAAGAGTCCCCTGAAGCTTCAAGCTTTCCCATCAAAGCTTGAATGTGGGACTCAGGACTACCACCAAGATCCGTTAGTGTATGCGCAACTCCATCTTTTATCGAGACCAGGCCGATTTGACTCAGAGGGTTCTGGTCAAAGAACTCTCTAATAAAAGCTTCAACATGTTTCGCCATTATAGCCAACCGGCTTGGTCGAAAATCCATTTCCGCAGCTGCCTAAACACAATAAAACAGACCCAAGTGTAAGACATTTCATATCACAGAACAAAAATGTTCCTCCGTTTTCAGCAAAGAACCTGAAGGAAAAGTAAAGACTAAAGATCACATACAAAAACTTCTTCATTCATAAGCCTCTAGCAGCTCAGCTATCTTAAAACCAAAACCCAACTGAGAGTAAGACTTAACATTACAAATAATACAGTGCCAAGTCTTGACACTGTTGAGAAGAATAAAGAGAAAAATCTCTCAAACTCAGTTTTCAATTCAACGGAGAGCAGTGTGCAAAAGTCTCTTAAACTCAGTTTTCAAACAATTCAGAGTCAGCCAAGTATAGACACTGTTGAGAAGAATAAAGAGAAGAAATCTCTTAAACTCAGTTTTCAATTCAAAGGAGAGCATTGTACAATAGTCTCTTAAACTCAGTTTTCAAACAATACAGAGCCAAAGTATAGAGATTGTTCAGAAGAATAAAGAGAAGAAATCTCTTAAGCTCAATTTCCGATTCAAAGGAGAGCAGTGTACAAAAGTCCCTAAAATGCATAATCACTCGTAATCAACTCACAAGACCTAGAAAAACCAAAAAAAAAAAGAAGGCAGTGAAATTTACCCGAGAGAAGTCAATGACGATGTAGAGATAACGAATGAGTCCCTTTTGGATGCGAGTTCCAGCAGCAGCAGCGGAGAGCATGCGGAGACGACGCCGATACTGAGCATGGTATATGGCACTGTTATCAATTGGGCGTAATAGTCCAGACTCATCCTCTTGTAACGCCTCCCACGATCTATCGTCCACATACGCTCTCTCCCAATCACCAATCCCTTCCGCCTCCTCTTCGTCTTCTTCAGCTTCTTCGTTTAATCTCTTACTTCGATTACTCATCGAAACCGCCTTCAAGACGACGAATCCAGCAATTATAGACGAGCTGAAACTGAAATTACACTCACAAACTCACTCCCTTTTACTTGTTTGATCTCGCCCTTCTCTTCCCTACTTCTTCTTCTTTTTCTTTTTCTTTTCTCTTTCACTTTCTCTCTCCCTTGTTTTTAATTTTATAATATAATCTCGACTTTTCAAATTAGGAAATAAAGGACCTGTTAGTATGAATACAATACAGCATATCGTTATTCGTTAGGTCCTTTGGTTTAGGCTTTAGAATCATCTTTGCTTCAATTTGATTGAGGCTTGTTTTGCTAACATTATAATTTTGATTTGTAAAATTAATTGTAGCCAAATTCTACTGTGAAGAAAAGAAAAAATTATAGTTCTTACAAACTCGAACTAGGTAAAAAGAAAAATGCATACATTCTAAAGATGAACTATGTGCAATCTCATTGGGGGATTAATAAGGAACGCCGAGATTGGGACCAAATTAACCAGGACAGGACACAAAATTCCCAACGGTTTAGCTTGCGTTCCAACCGGTTTGATTTCACCCTGCATTTGCCATGCCTCTTTCCCATTCCTCCAACGCCACCTCTGCTTTTACTTTCTCAGGTACACAATCTGCGAGTTGAAGGACTTTACAAGTTACCTCAAAATTACATTAAACCGGTGAGGAAATAGAGATACGAATACTTGACAGAACATTACGCACCCGCAAGAAACTCATATCTCTCCTCGTTACTCACTACGGATGCTGCCAAAGAGAAAAAAGAAACAGCGTACGAGATTAGATTTCACTTCATTATCTCTTGTGATAGTTATGTCAAACATGGAATTCAGGTTCGAGGTTAGCGTCTGCAATAGTTCAAATTCTAGACATAAGCAAATAGGAACGAGACTAGAGCTTACAAAGATGTTTGTAGTGGATGAATTTCTTTTTGTCCTGGACAGAGCTTTCATAAGCTTCTTCAGAAAACCGCTCAATGAACATTTCCTTCAATTACAACAAGTGCAAATCCACAAACGGGTATGAGCTAAACCTTGAAAACCAAGCAGTGGCTACGATTTCATCTGAACATACTCAGAAGCACATGGATTAAGCAAAACCATTAATCACCCCCAGCTTAATTAGCAGATGCAAAACCAATTATGCAACAACTAGCAGAAAAAAGCTCACAGCCATAGCAATTTGCGAGACCATAAAGCCTAGTTGACACTGATTACAAACTGATACTCCCAAATTCATCAAAAACTTGTGTGGAATCGTGAATGTAAACAATGTTGATTGGTTTGGTACTATACCGTGGCTTTGTTGACAAGAAATACAGCGTCCTGCATGATCTGAGGAGCGGTATCATCGTTTCTCATGATTCGCCGAATCCGATTCATCGGAAACCTAAACGTCTTAGCGTCTTCCACGCCTTGGCCGTCTTCCTCTTCCCCATTTTTCCTCCTATTCACCGGAATTGCGCCGCCGCTCTTCCCTTTACGTCCTTTTCTCACAACGCCATTACTTTTCCTCGGCTCATCGCGTCTCGCTTCTTCCACAGAGTCGCTGCTCGAAGATTCCGAGATCTCGACAACCACCGGCTCCTTCTTCACACTGCCCCCGGATTTCACCTTACTCGGCGTCTTCTTCGTCGTTTTGGAACCGGAGCTGCGTGAATTACGACTACCACCAGCTTTATTGACGCCATCGCTCCTCGGCTTCTTCTCCTCCTCCTTGTTCGGTTTCTTAGACGACACCATTGTTCAGAAATATACGTTTCACCCTTTTGCCAGAGTAAAGCCAACGAAATTCGATAAATTCTTGCATGGGCTTATATATTTGATCCTCGTAGGCCCATTTATCATGATCAATTTAATACCATAGGCCCAGAGATGGACTTTGACTATTTCTAATTTTCTATTTCATGATGGATAAGGTTTGAGTTTGATTTGACTGTTTCTATTTCAGGACGGTTACCGAATCTGACCATGTCCCATACTAAACTCGAATTTGTTACGTTATAAGTTATAAGTAACTGTATATCTTTCTTTTTTTTCACTTTTATAACATACTCTTACTAAATGCCCAAATTGAAGACATCCTCTGCCTAAAAAATTAGAAAACTCTTTCTATTAATTGAGAAAACAGTAGTTAGAATTAAAATCCATTTAATATGAATAATTCAATATTAATTACTATAAAGATGGGATTTACACGTACTTCAAAGAAATGGAGAAAAACAAACATTGCAGATAAAATTAAAAACATTATCTTGTTTTCCAAAGGATATTTTGTGGGATAGATAAGGAAAGATGGGGTGATGTTGGACGTAGGAGATAGATGAAGTGTCCGCAAGCTGGAACCACCACGTGTGATCAACGACAGGTGTGATACTCTAACTAACTCTCTCTGAAATAACAAACGTGGCCTAGTTCGTGTCTTCAAATCTTCCGATCCATCTTCTTAAATAGAGAAGACGAGTTTGGTTTTTCATGCACCGTATTGTCTTTAACCACTCCGACACAACTAAAGCTGTGAAGCGGGAAAAAGAAAACAATACCATCGTCGTTATTATCAATGGCTGTTGTAGAAGAACCCATCCTTTCGAGATTGGATCGTATTGATTTCATGGTGAAGAAGCTAGAGGAGATGAAAGGAAGCTCGCCGAGAAGCTCGAGCCCATCGACTCCGTCGAGTGGGGCCCAACCATCGTCACTGGATCTATCGTCACCGAGGAGCACAGGGAAGGTTCAATGCCGTTCGATGGAGCAAGTAATGGAGGAGACTGAGAGGAAAGGAACTTTGTTAGAGAGACTAAACAATGTGGAGGAGCAAGTTCTTAAGCTGTGTTCGCAGTTTGAAGGAGAGTTTGAAGAAGAGAGAAAGAAGGAGATGTCGACGACGGAGAAGGAGAAGAAGACGAAGAAGAAGAAGAAGGGGTTGAGGAAGTTTGTTGATAAAGTTGTTGGATCTTCTTCTCCGACCAACATCCATATCAAGAGCTGGCGTTGCTGAGCCATTGTGTCTACTTTTGTTACTATATTCCATGGATGTATAATTCAACCACTTCGTTTCTTTTGATGAAGGGCTTTTTTTTTCATTTATATCCCCCGGATTTGATTGTTTGTTGATGTGTGTTTGTTCGGTATGCATATATTAAACAAAAAGTGCAGCAGCTGCCAGCTTTCTAAGAATTCGAGGAATAAACTGTGAGATGTTGCAAATTTGAAACTACGGATGCAAATAGATGAGACGGGAATTGACCAAATTAGTGGAATATGAGCTCAACTGTTTTCAGAATTCTGATTACACAAAATACTGAATAGTGGTTCTGTTCGTTTTTTCATTTTGCATTTTTCATTCACTACTATTTTTATACATCGATAGCTTCTTTAGTGTAGTCAATGAGAAGTTGTTTTCTGATCTGTATATTTTGTATTCAGAGCTAGTTGTTCATCCTGTTGTAAATTTGTAACACAATTTGGACCAAACTATTCATTGCTGACTTTAGTAAATGTAATGTTTTGTCACAAGTCACCTAGCTGGTTACGCAAGTGTTCCCTCAATGTTTACTATCTGACGATCATTTAATTGAAGCACACATAAGAAGATGACATAAAGAAGATAAATTACTTAAACTTAGGCATCACCATCGTCATGACTACCACCACCGTAATCATGAGATACAAATCTGTGAAATAGCGAGATTTATTAATTATTATCACGCTCAAAAGTTCCTTTAATCATAAAAATAATAATAAGTTTCCCCATTTTTACTTTTCCCCTTGTTTATGCTAATTTCGGCCTCGGTTTTTCAAATTTTCGGAAAACTCCGATCTCTCTCTATCTCTCTCTCCCTTTTCCTCAGGATCTGAATCTCTTATCAGACTGATCGATTAGGGTTTTCGAGCTCCCAGCCGAAATTGCTACTAGAAGAAGAAATTACCTAGATTCACTGCTGGGTTCGGATCTAGCTAACTTAATTTCGTTCTTCAGCTCCGGCGAAGCTTTTCAGTTCAACTCATCTTCGCCGCCATGTTCTGGAAGCTCACGTCTCTCTCTGCATCATCTCCTGTGAGTTGAAAAGTTTTTTTTGTTCTCGTCGTCCATGTCCAGTAGTGTATTTGCTTTCCTCTCGAAATTGATTTTATGTGTATCTCCGGTGGTTCGTTAGCTGGAGTGGTCCTATGTCTGCGTTCATATGTAATTCGTTTATAAAATTACTGGAGTTTCTATTCGTCGTTTCGCTTTTTCGTATAATTCTCTGTTCGGATTGTGGATTTGCTCGTTTTCAATTTTCTGATTAATTTGTACCTCTGACTGCTATGTGTTCTGCTCAATTGTCATCCTTGTTTTCTTCGGGGATTTTGTGTGTGTGTGTGTGTTCCCATTCACGCGTTCTACTGAAACCAGTCTAAACGTAATTATCAAACCTAGCATAGGATATGACTTGTCGGAATTCCAATTTACATATCAGAGTAGATTTGGTATTGTTCTCGAGAATGTTGTCAATATCACTTGCCGCTAGTTCATGGAAGTTTGCAAATTGTCAATGCATTTATTATGTCATGAACATAGGTGGACTCGATATTAGACAAAGAGACCTTCACGTTGGAAGAGCTTCTTGACGAGGAAGAAATTATTCAAGAATGCAAGGCTTTGAATAGCCGGCTCATAAACTTGTAAGCTCTTTTTATCATTTATAATTTCCTTATTTTCCTCCCAATCCGATTTCATATTTGATTGGGTATTAATGTTTGCAGTCTAAGGGATAAAGCTCAAGTGGAGCAATTGTTGCGCTACATTGTTGAAGAGCCTCCAAATGATGCTGAGAGTAAACGTGCTTTCAAGTAATATGCGTCCTTGATTCTAACCAGCGTTACCTTGTCTTGCCAATTACCATTCTTTCCTTTTGTCTTTTATCCGCTTTTATTTTGAATGGTTCTGGCAATGCTTTCTTTCTAGCTAATAATAGATTCTTCTTCTTTTAGGTATCCTTTCATCTCTTGTGAAATATTTACATGTGAAATTGACGTTATTCTAAAAACTTTGGTGGAGGACGAAGAGGTTTGTTTTACATTTGTGTGCCATTGGAATATGTTTTACTGTTACCCTTGATCTCATTTGTTGGCTTAATTTTATCTTGCAGCTGATGGACTTGCTTTTTTCCTTCCTGGAACCAAATCGTCCTCATAGTGCATTGCTAGCAGGCTATTTCAGCAAGGTGCTCTCTCTTACAACACATAAGTTTGCGTTAGCCAGCTGCTAGTAGTTCTTTGTTTCTACCCATATATTATATGGTTTCAGTTATTTATATTCCGCGATTTGCTCCTTACTTGTGTCTGTTTGGTTTAGGTTGTTATTTGCCTTATGATCAGAAAGACTGCAGCGCTTATAAATTATGTAAAAGTAAGTAACATCATAGTAAAACGGATGTAACCTTCTTCTTTTCTTTTCCCTTTTTTGGATGAGCTTTATGATTTGTTTCGTGGTGAGGTACCTACAGTTCTGAAAGTAACTTTTGATGATCACAGGGGCATCAAAATGTTTTCTGCCAGTTGGTTGATTTGATTGGGATAACATCCATCATGGAGGTAATTGCTTTGTGTTAGACTCAGTGCAACTTGGTGTAGCTTCAGGTTATTTTTGCTATAATATTTATGTGACATTGTCTAGGTTTTGGTTCGCTTAGTCGGGGGTGATGATCATGTCTATCCCAACTTTCTGGATGTGATGCAATGGCTGGCGGATAGCAATTTACTTGAAATTATCGTGGACAAACTCAAACCATCTGTAAGTGGTAAAGTTTTTCTGTAATCATCCCAATGACAGAGGCTTGTGGCTTTCTATTTTGGTGCTTGTAGGGTAGTGTAAATCTAGGATATCTGATCTGATGTCCCTAGTTTCTTTTATCATCTTAAATCTGATCTGATATTCGTGGTTTTCTAACAATCTTTTCTAACTTAAATCAGAGTCCTTCAGAGGTTCAGGCCAATGCAGCAGAAACACTATGTGCAATTTCGCGGAATGCACCGTCAGCTTTAGCTACACAACTCTCTAGCCCTGGGTTTGTAATCTTTTCTTACATGATTGCTACCTATTGCTTCGATAGATTGACACAGAAGTGTTTCACATGGCAGCACAACCTTTCTCCTATTTTTTGCAGCTTCATTGCTAGGATATTTGGTCATGTTCTTGAAGACTCACATTCGAAATCGGGTCTAGTTCATTCACTTTCAGTATGCACCTCTCTGTTGGATCCGAGGAAATCTGCTGGTTCACCGTCTATGTTCAATTCTTTTAGAGGTCAACATATGTTCGAGTCTCCTGTCCCAGTGTCTCAGGAGACTATTGGTGCCATGCTGCCCAAACTCAGTAAGTTGGATCCTATGATGTAAGATCTTCACATGGCCATCAATATTATATCCTGCCCTTTTTGGGATGGATGCTCATAATCTAACTATGCACGTGGACAACAGTCAACCCTTTTCTTGTGTGATATTTCTTTCAATTCAATTTTGGTCTATATTGATAAATTTTATAATGCTTTCGTAGCCCTTCTTGGAAAAGTAGGATACTATGTCGTACAAGCATTTCAATCAGGGTTTATGTCAATGGCCTTGAATGATCAGTATCTTTTTTTTTCTCTCTACAGGCGACCTGCTTATGCTTCTAACTGTAGCATCTGACACCACTGTATTGCCTACAACATATGGTGAACTGAGGCCTCCTCTTGGAAAGCACCGTCTAAAGGTCAGATCCTAATTGAGCATTTCAGGGAAGAAGTTATAGGTTTTAGGACACCAACAATGCTTTTAAAATATGTATAGTCTCTATGCTTAACTAGACTCAGTTATCCTATTTTCTATTTCAGATTGTAGAATTTATCGCAGTTTTGTTGAGGACTGGGAGTGAAGCTGCAGAAAAGGAGTTAGTTAGTTCAGGAACAATTAAAAGAATCCTTGATCTGTTTTTCGAGTAGGCGTTTGTTAAACTTAAAACTCTTGATCTCAGTGTTACTTTTCTACCGGAACTTAAATAGTCAATACTGTCAATATATGAAGGTACCCATACAATAACGCTCTGCATCATCAAGTGGAGAGTATAATACTTTCTTGTTTGGAAAACAAGAGCGATTTGGTGGTTAACCATATTCTTCGAGAATGCAATCTGATTGGCAAATTCCTCTCTTCAGACAGGGACTCAGATCTCTCAGGTGATAGCCAGGTATGACCATTTGCTATGTTTCACTTTCACAAAGGTTTTAACTGATCATCCATATATGACATAGTGTCATCTTAAGGCAGCTCTAAGTCAGAGCCCTTATTGCTCCAATGTTCAGTTGCTAAACAAATATTCTCTCCCATTTTCCTTTTCATTTGTGTGAGGTAGCCCACCGTAGCTGCCACTGGAAAAAAAACCCCTCGGGTCGGATATATTGGACATATCACAAGAATATCAAATAAAATTGTCCAGTTGAGTAACAGCAATGGCCTGATAAAAGCATACCTTCAGGTTGGTATTAAAGTCATACAGTCTCCTGCTGTGTATTATTTTCTTCTTTTTCTGTCAGTTTACACGCATAAAGAATATAAGACCACTAGTTGAATCTTGTGATTAGTGCTCCGCTTATCTTAGCGCACTTATCATGTTTGCTGACTGGGGCTTGTTCATTCTCAAATCTTTAGGAAAACAGTGAATGGAATGAGTGGCAAGGTAGTGTTCTGCAGGAGCGTAACACTGTTGAGAATGTCTACAGATGGGGATGCGGGTACGTCCATTAACTTCCGCTCACTAATCATACAGTAGTCCTCAAAATGACCAGTCACTGCTAAATCATGCTTACTATGGATATGTGTGAATCCTTGTCCATCTTGGATAAAACTCCTAAGAGATGGTTCCTTAATGATGACTGATGATAGATACTCTTAAACCCACTGTTACATGTAGGCGCCCAACTACAGTTCAAGATAGGACAAGAGATAGTGATGAGGAAGACAGGGATTACGATGTTGCAGCTCTGGCCAATAATTTAAGTCAAGCATTTAGATACAAAATGTATGGAAATGATGATGAAGAGGTATATTCTCATCCTAGTGCTTTTTTTCCCCCTCATTTAATGAACGATTTACGTGGAACTAAATTTATCATGTTTCTATCTTCGATGTTCAGGATCACAATGCTCTCGACAGAGACGATGATGTAAGTCTTGAACACTTCCTCTTCCTTTTTTCTTTTTCCGAAAACATCGGCATCTTCTTACACATTTTTGCTCTTCAAAATTGGAACGTGTTCTTGCTATACAGGATGTTTACTTCGACGATGAATCTGCTGAAGTAGTAATTTCGTCCTTAAGACTCGGGGATGACCAAGGAAGGTGAGTTTTTCTTCTTATTATTTTTTCTAGTAAACTTTACTTTAACCCCAGTCATTGCAATTTAAATTATTGCATTCTCTCTAAATAATGACTTGCATCTTTCTCATTGCTTTGCTGCAGCTTGTTTACCAATTCGAATTGGTTCACATTCCAAGACGACAGATTCGGCAGCACACCCTCTGACACAGCTGGTTCCAATAAGATAGAGGACGTGGCATTGAACAGAACATTTAATGCCAACAGTAGCAGCAGTGACGACGACGAGGTCGTGGTTGGAGAAGAAGACGATGATCTAACAGTAAATCCGAAAGACAACAAAATGAACATAACTGAAACCAACTTCCAAACGGAGAGTCCGATGGGTTTCTTCGACTTCAACTCGTCAGATAAAACCGAAGAAGCTTTTGCTGAACAGCCACCAGAATGGGTCGGGTGGGGCGAACCATCATCCGAACCCATGCGAGTGGGTGGCACCGGTCTGAACCCATTCATTGATGATGACAGCATGAATCTCGACATGCCAATGCTTGAGGTAAAAAACGATGCGGTGATTCCAAACGGGTCGTCCCCCACAGAAAGATCGTTGTTTGAGAAGGACGTGGAGTTTGTGGGAGTGGAAGCGGAAGGGACAGAAAAAGCGATGGAGCAAGCGATCAAAGAAGGGATAGTAGGGGAAGCTGGAGCTATGAAAAGGAACACGGAGGAGATGGTTGAGGACCAAAAGGCAGAGGAGAGTTCCGGAGTGAAAGAGTTCAACGATAACAACTACTGGAAAGTGGATCAAGAAGTCGGAGTTTTGGAGTGAAAGGAAGAGTCAGTATCTTGTACAGTGTGATTTTGTATGAGTGTGTTAATGTAAGAAAACCTGTCTTTAGTTGAAATTTGGTGGAAGAAAGTCTTTGCCGCTGTGTAAAAGAAAAAGCTTCTTCTGTTTTATCATTAAGTTTTTGTTGTCAGTCTTTCAGATTCTTAAGAGCAAAACTATCAGAATTGTCATACACTCCACTTTCCAGCTATTCTAGAGATATAATTCATTCAATAGTGAAAGACCGTTTGATAAGAAGTATAAATTCTGTTCTGAGATTTCCACCTATTTTCCTTGTAATTTTTTCAATCGATGCATATAATCATGTTACGAAAACAAGAAAGACAAGGAATGGCACTGAAGAATAAAAGAATAGTGTTATATTAAAGAGCTAAATAAAATAAAAGAAAGAATGGCAAACATTGGCTTTCACATGTCTTACTCTCACACGCAAATGTCAGCCAAGTGTCTTCTTCTGCAAACATATTGCTTGCAAAATAGGAGAGACCACATAATAAAACGACACTATGTAATAGACCTAACTTCGACTAAACCCCTAAACTCTCATCAGATTTTAAAACAGTCACTAACCTCTACTTTTATACCATCTTCCACTGAGCTCCCAACCTCTGAAACTCCCCTGCCCTCTTTGTCTTCACGCTCCTGATATCACCGCGTGAACCATGCCGGTATCAAACTGATTGTCGTCCTTCCTTCTCATCTCTATGATTTTCCTGTGGGAGTTTGAATGCACAGATGGGATGAAGGTCGGGCTTGAGGCTGGTCTGTATTCCGGAACTAGACGACCGGATCTGAACCGGACCCCGCAAGCGTTGCAGAGGGTCTTTGGTCCATTAGGTCCCTCCCTCCACTGCGGGGTCTTGGTTGTCTCACAGTGAGTGCATTTCCGGACTATCCCGTCCGAGTTACTTGCCTCTAAACTGTTAGAGGCAGTGTTCGTTGGCGGCTGAATCTTGCGTTTCTTCTTGGCAGGTTGCTCAGAAGAACAGTAACTCACGGATTCCGATTCGCCCGGAGTGAACTTGTCGGGCTTCGTGGGTTCAAAGGGGAAAAGGTATCTAAATCTCAGTGCTGTGGGGCGTTTGCGCTTGCTTCTCATGCCTTTCACAGGGAAAGCCAATCTCTGAGAAGTGGAGTTCTGGGGCGAGTAAGAATCATCACTGCTCTCAAGAACTGACACTGGACTTGAAGACTGAAAGAGCTTTGAGACTTTGATATCAGGAGGAGGCGATGAAGATTGGCGGTGGGAAGTGCTATTTATGCCGGAGAGGGATCCAGAAGAAGTGGACTGCTTCTGCACCCATGAAACCAAAGCAGATGGGTTAATATTCAGGAACACATTTCAGTTAAGAGCTATTGAAGGTTTGAAAGCAACCAAGAACTCACCAATCTAGGAACGGTCTTCTGAATCCCCACACGGCCACCCTTGCTAATGCCACAAGAAGTGAACTCAGAGGGCAAACTCGGGAACATATCCATGGGAGGAGGCTCAAGGTCTTGAAATCTGGCAAACCAATCTCCCTCGCCATTGGTGGTATCGATGTCTTCTAGCGGGAAATCAATATGATCAAAGAAATCATCCGAGAGACCTTTGAATTCCTCCTCCGGTAACCAATTCATGGTATCTAGCATCTACAGTCAAAAATCATACTGAGAAAGGTAAGCAGATACACGATTTGACATGAGCCTAAACAACAACTTCATACACCCCAAAAGGGAAAGCAAGTGAAATTTCTAGACAGCTAAGATTCCAAGTGAAGAGAATATATCAAATTCCACCTCAACAATTCAAATTCAGAGTCGTGCTAAAGCAATATCAGAAACAGAAAAAAAAAAATAAAAAAATCAGTTTCAATGGTGAGACAATTTGAAATAAAAGCTGCAATTCCTCGTATATACAATGGCAACATTGACTGAAACTTCTTCATCACTGAGTATAAAACCTAAGAGAACAAGTGTCGGTCGCATTTTCCCACACCAACAAAGCAACAAAGATAAAATACGCAGCGAAGAAAATTCCTACATACATTTTCCGAAACGTCGAACCACAGCAAAAGTAACCCAAACGAAAACACACACAAAACACAAAAAAAGGTTCTCAACCTGAAGAAGAGAGAGAGAGAGAGAGGGAAGCACGAACCTTTACAATATAACAGAGAGAGAGAGGGAGAGGGAGAGAGCCGTACGATGACGAAAGGAGTATTCCGAAATTGGGGATTTAGGGATTTGCAGGTTCGCGTTTGGGAGAGAGAGAAAAAGCTAAAGGAGAAGAAACAGAGAGGGAAGAAGAGAGAAAGGTAGATGGAGTTTTTAATGTCTCGTCAGTTTCATCTTTTCGGGATTATATAATCATAAAAAAAAATAAGAATATGGAAACTGCTTTTTCATCTCTTTTAACATTTCTTAACTTTAAAGAAAATCCGTAATCAATTTTTGGGAGGAGACAAAGAAAGAAAGAAAATATGTAATCAACGCGTCTTACTATAAACTTTTAGTAACTCAATAAATACAATTTTTTTTCTTCATACAAATCAATAAATACATTAACCGAAGCAAAAAAATTAACTGATTCATTCAATGCAGACGTTGCACTTAATTCAAAAACCTCTTCTGCATTGAGTAAATAAATTTACACGGATATTTGAATGAAATATATATAAGGTGAGTGAGTAAATGAAATATTATGTCTGTACAATAAAAAGATAGAAAGAATTATACCAGTCAAATATTGATCTGAATGGATTAGGAATATATGTCGGTGTAAGAGGATAATATAAAAACATAAAAATATATTACCAATTTTAACGTGGTAATAACAGACAAGTATGTTGATTATAGACCCAAAGAAAAATAAAAGAGAGATTGTAATGAAGAATAAAATATAGAAAATGATTGCGTGGAACAGTTAGAAGAAAAACAAAATAGCAAAGCACATGCAAAATCAGGTGACAAAAACCTTGAGGAAGGATGGTTCGTAGATCTCGATCTAAATTTTAATAATAATGTTTTTATGATTAATGAAATGTTAATATAATTAGCAAACAAATAAGTCGGAAGTTCGTATCAGTGTATATAGTTTTTGTCAAAGTGAAATGGAGAGATCACCGACGATTACGAGACGAGAACCGAAAATTAATAATTATGGCGTTTCCTCATGGGAAAGTGGGTCCCTTGCCTAACTCTTTGCTTCCATCTTCCACATGATGTGTTCTTCCTATCAATTATTTTTAATACGAATAACTATCATGATATTTTGTTTTCCTTTTTTTTTTTCTTTTTCTTTTCATAACATCGATAAATTTGTTCCTTTTTCTGTCTTTTTTTAACTTTCGGATATTGCAAGTTTGTAACTTTCTATATCCCGTCTCATGGATAAGAACAAATATCATGTGAGTGGTAATATCTTCTACACTTGTCTATTTATTATTTATATATGTACGCAAACAATGAATAATTTTTCTCTCAAAATTATTATAAATTGCACAGTCAATCGCGTAAAAGACAGTTCAGTTTGAAACTAGTGTACTTTGAAAAATGCGAAATCATATGAACTTTATCAAGAGTTGGTTGCTTGTTGAAACTTGAAAGTATAATAAAATTTGAAAGATCATTTTCATCAGTAATCCAACATCTTAGCGTAGATCAAGGTTCCAATTTTTGAAGTTTACGAAAAGGTTGCAAATTAACTAATATTGGTAAAAACAGCAGCTTTTATTTATGTTTTAACAATAATAAACAGAACTATTTTTGTATATATTTTAAAGCCTTTTTAAAAGAAAGGAGATAGATTTACTTGTGACTTTCCCTTTTTCACCTGTAAGGCAACACCCAAAACTTTTTTTCTTTTCCACGAAAAGTCGAAAAGAAAAGAATAGAATGTTACAAATTGGACCCAAATTGCCGAATTGGCCCAGAAGAAAGTCTGAAGGATCAAATCTTAACCTTAGAGGTTCTTCTTCTTCTAGCGTTAACAAATAGAAACAAGAGGAATAGCAATAAAAGCATCAATGCCACTGATACGAACTTCCACATCTTCTCATCATCCATTCCTCCAAAAACGCTCCTTAACTCATTCTGCAGGTCAACAATGCTTCTCTTAGACTGCACAGACAAATTGTAATATCAGAAACTCAGAAAAAAAATTTGGTTGTAAGTTATGTGAAGGACAAAACATTTCATCTTTGGATCAAGAAGAGGGACTTACAGTTGAAACCAACTTCTTGGACACTAGTTCATGTTCTTTGACAAAGATTTCCTTAGCATACTTGTAAAGCTCCACATCTAGGTTGTTAAGCGATTTGATCTGTTGAATGACCTCGTTGGGAACTCTTGTACGCGTCTGTAAAATGCATTTACCAAGAGATTGGTTATTGAGGCCTCCTCTCATTTACTTTGCTGGTTTAAATCATGTTCGAACATATTCTTACCCCTCTGGTAAAATTTGCTGGAGAAATCCTCTTCAAGGAATTGACTCGTCTGGTTCCTTGGGACTTCCGTAGATGAGTAATGCAGCCTTCATAGACTTCCATAAGGGTTTTTACCGTCATCTGTAAGTGTATACAATAGACATCAAATTACACACCAGTACACATTGGTGATCATAAGTTGCGAAAATAAAGGCTTTTTACTAACATTTCCACTCTTAGCTTCTGTCTTGTTCGATGCAACTTCAGATGTACCATTCTGCAATGTTACACTCACTTTCAGCAAGAAAATTACAATTGACAACCGAACAGGAGTAACTGAATTTCAGCAGGAGCAGGGCATTACCTGGATTTCACTCTTATCTGACCCCGAATCTGTAGCTGTAACACTTGCTTCTGGAACATCAAGAAAATAAAGTTGAGAGTTTTGTGATTGCAAGTACAGCAGCTTGTTAACCAACATTAGATATAGCAAACACAGGAACTTTAGTTTTTGGATTTTTAAGAGCCAAACACTAAAGTAAAAGCCATCCCCAGTCAACACCTTAATCATACATCCTAGAGCGGTACTCTGAGCAAACCGTAGACTGTAACTACAGAGTGATCCATTACCCTCATTCTCAGTTGCTAGGTTCTCCTCAGACAGAAAAGCAATGGTATAAAGAAAACTGAAAGGAGAGAAACGTACACCAACCTGATTTCGTAGTTTTGGTTTTCGCAGTTGCGTTTGACGGAACCACTTGGGAAAGCACTTGAGAACCCACAACATTGGCAAAAAGTGATGCAGATTCCCTGTGCTCCTCTGTCAGTCCAACATACAACATGCTGTCCAACCTTCTCTGCAACATGGAAAAAGCTTATAGAATCTGCTGACTTTAAGAGAACAATTACCAAGATACAGTGTGCATGACGATGAAAACAAGCGTAACTACCTTGGCGACTTGGAGAACAGGCTCACCAAGGCTTTTGTACTTCTGCACACAATGCCGAACCTCGTGTGCTTCTGATAAATGGGAGTTATTTGTCAATCCTGCAATCTGTGAATTGAAATGAAAATGCTCTGGGGGATCTCTAATCAATAACTTGATACACCAAAAACAAACAACAACAAAAAAGTACCTGAAATGTCGCCCCATTGTGGATTATGTCATGAGCAGTAGGCGTATCGAGATACTTGTGCAGAGGCATAAGCATTTCCTCCATGTCATAAGGGTTATCGTCCTCAATGACAACTACACCCTTTGATTTCCGTGCATCACGCTAAGAAAGGCCAAGCATGAGTAACAAGCTTCAGTCAAAAAAATCCATGTGCTCGTATCAAGAAGACGAACGGGATTGGTTAACATACCCGAGCAAACAGGTCTTCTCTCATCCAAGGAACTAAATATTTCCATGGCCATATGTCAAGTGTGCTTATTACATTGTTCTTGCGTATGCGGCTAGACATCCTTGTCGCAGAAGTTAAATTGGGATGCACCAAAAACCTAGCTGCTACCTCTACTGAGAACTCATACGTGCTTAACACACGCGCAATAGGATCCCGAACTATCGTCATAACTGAAGTTCTCTCCCTTGGAAGCTTTGCCATCAAACTATAGTCATCATGCGTGGCCAACAACTTGCACTTTTCTTTCCTATATGTTTACGAGTCAAAACGATCCTAAGTATCAACTCGCTACAATGATATCCTAAGTATCAAGCATGAAGATGACCTGAGAGAAGAGAAGAGAGGAAGATACCTTGGATTGAAGTGGAGCTTATCGTAAGATCGAGGACATTCCTCAGAGCTATCATACAATTTCCTCAAGAAACTACAAAAGAGGACAACACACAACAAAGCATGAAGCACGCCGATCAAAAGGAATCGTTTCAATACACTCAAAAGAGAGAAATGAGTCACCAATGAAAATATGTCCGGCCTCCAGTCCGGGGAACATGGAGAAAGAATAGTAAATCCTGAAGCGAGCGTTTGTCTTTGTTGGGATGTTCTTCACGAGACGAGGAAGAATCCGCCCAACTTTTCACAACTCTTTCGCAGTGACCAAAATCAAGCTCCGCAAAGCAGGCAACAACTGATATATATTACAATAAACATGAGACAAAGTCCAGTTTTTATACAATCAAATCTTCATAAACCATTGTACAAACCTGAGCTGAGAAGTATCAACCCCAGAGTCAGCTTCGAGATAGGATTCATTTGCATTATGACTCGATTCCAAACCCTGCTGATGATTAGCAAAACCAAAATTCAAAAGAAGAAGATGGAATGAGAAAGAAACTAAAAATCACAGCTTTTGGAGAAAATGAAAACAGGAGTGATTGAGTGAAGAGAAGAGACGATATTGAATTTCAGAAACAAACAAAACCCGGAAAGAAAAAAAAAACAGAGCGATGGTGAGTTGTATAAGCACAAGGAGACAGAGGAAATAGGGAAAGGGGACCCAGAAAATCGAGGAATTGAACAAGGAAAGGAACAAAGGAACATGAAAGAGAAGAGAGGCCTACGTGTATGGGGAATCGAGATCTCGTGCTCATAAATTCCCTCGATCGCTGTTGTTGAGGGCAAAACTCGGAGGCCCTACGAGAAGCTCGAAAGAAGGGTGTTTTGTTTTCTTCACCCTTTGTATTACATCGATGGAGGAGGAGGGAGAAGAAGAAGGAAAAGAGAGATTGTGTGCGCTCCCGAGAGAAGAGGGTCACGAGAATTTTCTCTTGGTTTCTCGCCACCCAGAAAAGTGTTTAGGAAACACCACCACCCCACTGAGAGAGAGAGAGAGGAGATCACTGGTGCCACTATCGATTGGGCATTCCAAATTGAATAGTTTGTTTCCTTGTTGCTTTTTACAGTATTTATTTATTTGGACTGTGGCCGTAAAATTGGTCCGAATCAATTGCGGGTTTGCGACCAATGCGTTTTTTTTTTTCTTTCTGTGTGGGAGTAATTACATGACATTTCCGTTTTTTTTCATTCGACTAGACTTTGACCGGTGCTTGGGACTTGGTATGCATTTTTAGGAAAACAAAATGAGTTTTAATTCTCTTTTGTAAACAAAATGTCGTTTTTTTTATAACATTTATGATGCATTGACGCGGAAACTTAATAAAACGAAAAAGATAAAGATTTAACCTATCAGTTTCGACAAAAAAAAATTGTGTGTTGTTGTGTTCATTTACGTAAAATATATTTTGGTTAAATAATAAGACACGGAATCACCATAATAAGTGGAAACTAAAAGGGTTAATCATACCAAAAAAAAAACTAAAAAACTAAAGGGTTAACTAGTATAAATGAACATGTTGAGGTAACAACATGTTTGCATAAATTTCAAACAATAAGAAAAAAATAAATGTTCAGATCCATCACTAATAATATATAGCTCTTCTAAAACAAAAACAATCTCAAAGAATTCATTATTTTTGATAAAGATCTCAACGAATTCATGAGATTACAAAAGACAAGTTTTTACTTTAATCCGTCCATTTCTTTTTAAAATACTTGAGAAAATACATCCTCACAATAAAGAAGAAACAATAGAAAAACACACACCCTACATGCAGGTGCCATTGGGACGCTGAAAGAAAACCGTTTTCTTCGATGGATGTTTAATTTAAGAGGCTGTGTTACTCTTGCAACAGCAAGAAAAACCACCAGCCCAACATTCCAACGACCCTTAGGTCAGGTGAATACCGGACTTTGTCGATACAAATGTTGTGGGTTCATATGTGATATGTCTGACGTTAACAGCGATTGCCCTTCCTTTAAACTCTTGTCATCGTTTTCAGTCGTTGTGTGAAGATGATATATTTATTTTGATCTATAGTTCTATACTATACCTATACCAAAATATGACATGTGTCTTTTCAAGAATATTTTTTTGTCATGTTAATTGTTAATTACTCCTTGACATATTATTGTTCAAAGTCAACCACATATATTTTCCTATGGAGATAAAGATCACCTCCACATATTTTCTATAAATAGCAAACTAATTATTATATTAGCTATTATGCTAGATTTATTTACATGTTAGTGATTATTGCCATTAAATTTGAAATATTTAAAATGATCCCATACTTTTATCATTTTAAAGAACTATTTACAGCTAGCATAAATTTACACATAATTTAATTTTTCTTAGTAATAAAACATTAAAAATGGTAAACTGAAAAAATACAGCACAAAAAACAGTATTTTTGGAAAGAAATCCTTGAAAATGATTCGGTCGTAAACCATAATTCAATCCAGTTGTTGCAAAAGGACTAAACTGAAATTTAGATTTGAACCTGAGTGTAAATCGTATGGTTTCGAAATAGGGCTTGAGGTATTAATAAAATTGGGTCTCATGATTAGATGGGCCAACACTGATTGATTTGCCTTATGTTTCTCCACTTCTCTTCTCAAGAATATTAAAATCCCTAAAAAAAAGGCGCAAAGATAAACGAAGTTTTCTTTAAGAAAAACAAAAGTTACAGACCTCATGAGTCAAAGGTATGAATTTTTCTCCTTCTTTGAAGTATCCTCACTGATAAATGCTTTAGCTTTAGTATAAGTTTGGATGATTAGCATCATCTAATTTGACGATTAAAAATTCTCATTTCGATTAGATTTGATCCATATATGGCATATCAGGATATGCATTTGTGTTGTCATCGTTGATTAGCAGAACACTACCACTTGCTTGCGCATATCGTGCACTGCTCATAATAATGAGAATTTAAAGTTTGATAGTATTATACCAATCGTTACGCGAATTTGAGAAAACGAATTACAAAGACTTTACAATTTTGTGATGAACTTTACGACGGAGTTCTGACTTTCGTCATATTGTTATCAT
Source organism: Noccaea bulbosa (assembly GCA_900406535.1). Taxonomy (NCBI): domain Eukaryota; kingdom Viridiplantae; phylum Streptophyta; class Magnoliopsida; order Brassicales; family Brassicaceae; genus Noccaea; species Noccaea bulbosa. The sequence continues at coordinate 31,924 of OVBJ01000148.1, read as the reverse complement.
GTTATGTATGACTATGCTTTACTGTTTTGCTCAGACATTGTAACGATATGGAAATTGAAGACCGATGCGAAGTATTACAAAACTCCATTAAAAGAACAACAGTTAATGTTGGAATGATTGCAGTGTCTCCCCTCTGTGACCACTACAAAGATCAGAAGACGAGGAGTGATTCGCTTACTACTTGTTCCGATGAAGAAATCATCGAGTCTTTGTATCAAAATCTTTTTAGTATTGTTCTCTGCCTTCAAATAGAGGAGTCTGGTAATGGTTCCCACACACCTCTCTCTGCGGATTGCCCTGGAGCTCCCATGAAGCTTACCAAGTTATCCAGGAACATGGATCCAAAGTTCCAAAGAAAACTCTTCTGAAATTGATTCTTGATTTGATTTCTAACATTGGATTCATTTAACTTCATAGTCTTTTATTTCTTGTCTATTTGCACAAGATCTTGTGGTAGTTGTGTACTCTTTTGTTTGGAAAAAAATAAAGTTGGTGTTCCATTTGGGTTTCATGTGTAATGCGTAGGGTTGGATTTTGATCAAATCTTGGAATTGTACTCTTAAGAGATATTTAATATTTTGCATATATTCAAGAAAACATCATCCCTGAAGTTGCAAGAATAGGGAATAAGAAAAGATAATATATATATATTATATAAAAGCTAATGTGACGTAGATATATCTGAGAGGTTTTAATCTAAGGAGGGGACTACAGAGATCTCACCTCCACTCACTTGATGATGGAAACGAAAGCTTCATTTACAGAGACAGAGTAAGAAGAGGATCTGATATGATGATGGGCCCAATTATCCTTTAACCTTGTGTTGTTCCATGTACTTTTTATCTGCTTCTGCAACTCGGTTCTGGAACATTGTCCATTCGTTTCTGCATCTCTCTCTCACCTGAAACCGGGGGAAACAAAAAACACACACACACATTGAGGTTGTCCAGAGGATAGAAAAGGAGGTTTCTGTTAGTAAGTATAATAATGATGTGTGCTTGTTAGTTATTATTACCCCTTGCCATGGTGATTTCCCCTTCTCTGACTCACCCTGTCATATTTCATTTATGAGTCCAGAGATCATTCAGAGATATATATCAGAGAAAAATGTCCTCGTTGCTGATTAAAAAGTAGAATCACCTGGCTTCCAAGGGAAGGAATCACTTGATGGATTATCCATTGTGAATCTACCACACCAATCTTCTCATGAGCAGGCTGCGAGTGGAAGAGAGTGAATACAGATGGAATATAACACAGAGCGTTCGTGACATAAACAATGCTTCCAAAGGGTTTGTCCGAAGAACTAACCTCAACGCATCGTCTGAGAGCAAAATCAAGACCCCATCCATGAACAAGATCATTCTGCAGCAGAAAGCAAACAATATTGTTTTAAAGCACCAACTGATGGTCAGGAGGACTAGACTCCTTTTGCTTACTTACTTAATCAGAAACCAAGTAGATACATACATCTATGCCTTGTTTTTACGTCATTTAGCTACTCGCCAAATCTACTGACTATAAACATTATAAGGGAAAAGGCTGACAAAAGATCTTTTAGATAAAACAAAACCTGAATCATATGCCATACACATCGCCATGCCTCTCTAGAAAACACAGGTGCCATAATCTCAACAAACCTGCAGGAGTGGGGTGATACCCGTTACCGGAAATGATTAAGCACTCTTCAGTGAGCTAGGCAAAGAGAGAGAAAGAGTGTACAGCGTCTTACGCAGCACATGGAGGTAAATGTGGATCACTGCACCATCCTGGTTTTTCTTTAGTTTCTCTGTTAATCATTCGAGAAACTTAGGGACAGATTTGAACTCAAAGGAAAGGTAAAACGGAGTGAGAGAGAGCTCTTACTTGTGGACATCTCGGTCACCTCTCCTCTTTGTCATTTCCCATGTAAGTCCGTTGTTTGGCTCTAAGCCTGGTTGAGATATCTCCAAACCATGCTTCTTAACTAACTCAATGTACCTAAAAAATAAACAATACAAACAAATGTAAAGCTTTAAGCTTGTCATGGATCTGCAACTATGATTCCATACAAATAATTCACCTTTCTGCATTGAAGTGCTCGACTCCAAGATCTTCATCCCATATAAATATATACTCATAAGCTGAGACAACATCAGGATGCAAAAATCTCTTTGCATACCACCTGAAAAATAGATAAACAAAAACAAACAATTTTTTTATGACGGTTTGACGAATGGAGTATATCGTGGCTGCCCTCCATCAGTTTTCTTACCATTTTGTTTGCTTTTTGGCACTGATATGTATTGCGTTTTTGGACCACTCAAACTGGTCCCATTCAGTTGTCCGGCCATCATAATGGAATAGCAAGATTTGGAAATCTTCAGAAAACTGAAGCAGCGATGATGAAACCACAAATCATAGCGTTAACAGTATGCAAACAAAGAATCCTATAAACTTGAGGGTAAATTTTGAGCAATCGCAGAACCTTCTTAACAGCTGCATTAATATTGTTCCTCTGGTCAAACCCAACTGTAAAAGTTACGAGATATTTTGGTCTCTTCTTCAAATCCTGCAGAGGTCATGCATTTCATATAAATCTCCAAGCACTATGTTCTTAGACTATGCCAAACGTACATGTTGCCATGACACTAGGTACATCAACAAATTGTAGAACATACTTCACTGGGTTCACCCCATAATCTGCGCAAGTAAAAATCTGTTTCTGCCACAATGATTCCTGGAGGGAGTAGTTCCGCACCATGAGGATTGGTCGGAACATATATCTGGAAACAAAGAGAGAAAAAGAAAAATAAACTTGATTAGCATTAAATGAAAAAAAAAAAGGTGCACTGCCTCATGAATTTGATTAGTTTATGTGTCAGTCTAGCATGTGGAGTATAACATACCTTAGGAAACTGTCTAGAACCAAAATCTTCAGGTGATGTGCCACCAGAAACTAATTTCCTATCTGACATGGCTACATCAAGAGATGATATAAGTCCTGAGGGTAAGTTAATCTGCAGAATACAAAAGAGATCAAGCAGATGAACAAGGGGCATAAAAGCAAGTGTTAATAATACCTATGAATTCCCAAACTCATATACCTTTCTAAAGGAACCTGGTGGCAATGTGATACCAATGAAAAACCCAAACACCACTCCCACGATCGTCGTTATGATCAGCTTTGCATTTTCATTTGTTCTTCTGGGAGCACCGCTGCAAAACATTGAACATAATAAGTAATTCTCAAACTGAAAAGCAATTCAGAACTCGGTTTACCAAGGAAATCTATACCTCCGGTGCATTGTCCCCATCAGATTGCAAAATCTCCAAATCTACAACCAAATGAAACAACGAAATGTTCTTTCTTTCAACAGATAACGATGCTGGAAAGTAGAAACCAGAAGAAACAACGAGAGAGAGAGAGAGAGAGACATCAGGAAATTTTACAACATTTTTCCATTGACCTAATTGATGTAGAAAAGCGTAACCCTTCAATTTCTCCTTGAACATCATATTAAATAGCTAATGATAACTCACATGAAGTTGAACAAAATTTACAGTGATTTGTAAATAGTTGGAAACAGACAGCTATAAGAAAAGCAAAAAACATGTCGGTGGAACAATCTGACATGTTTATATATGATCCTACTACAGATTCATATTATACATGAACACGGCCAGATCAAAATCTAAACACCCATACACATTCAGAGATAACGAACGAAATCCCGGTACCAAAGAGATGATAAATCGCGAAAAATACCCAAAAAATTAAGGGGAAATGCGAAACTACTTACGGATATTTGACAGAATCAAGCTTCTAGGTTAGGGTTCGGAGTGGCTTCTCTGATCTCTCGGAGGGCAACGTGGTGAGAGAAATTCAGTTAGTGAGACACTGAAGAAGAAAGAACTCAGGAGAATTATTTGTTTTTTGTTTTTTTTTTTTTGTAGGTGAAATTAAACCAAACATGGAAAAAAAACTTTGATTTTTGATTTGGATTTTTGCCAGACCCACGCCTTTTTTATTTTTTTATCAAAAGCTTACCTAAACATGTGCATACGTGGCTTCCTTTCTTGAGTTTTGCTTTTCTACTGTTACTGTATTTAGTTACTACTTATGCTGAATACTGAATTGGATCAAAACTATAATCAGCAATTATCGTTTTCGTGTTAAAATAGTGTTGATACTTGATATATTGGTTTTATATCAATCCAAATTTTAAAATATTATCAAACGTACCAACGTAAAGATGGTATTATTGGGGTTAGCTGTACTTGTACATAGTCGATCTATCATCCCACGCTTTCATTCAATGAAAAAAACGAACAATATATTCAATTTCCATTATATGAATCCATTATTCATCGACAAATCCTGAACGGATAACCAATACCAGAAAGAAAAATAAATAAAAATAAAACCATGTCCCGGTTCTGACTGAACCAACTCAATCTCAGCCAAATAAAAAAAAAAAACCAAACAAGCAAATTAGAGTCTTTCAGTCAAATTCAGCTTCGGTCTCCACGAGCAGGGGGCAGTTTAGGGCTTCCGGTCCCCAATTGCTGAGACCGAGTCACCATACGAGCCATAGAACCCGTCTGATACGCCATTGGAGCCAGACTACCTGCCACGGCCGGTCCACGCGCCGTTGCTCTTTGAGCCGAATGCGAACTCATGCTCGAGAAGGCGTAAGCTCGACCTGATCTATGGTACATCCTCTGGCTCGTCATCCTTTCTTGCAACGCACTCAACTCTGCGGACAACGATTGACACAGCCCATCTCTGGACCGAGCAGACACTGTCTCTGATAAGTCTCTCTCACGGTTCCTAAGAACCCCAACCGCCGCGCTTAGGTCACCTGCATCGGCTAAAACCCTAGCCTCCGACATAGCTTCCGCAACAAGGAACCTGTTCAGTTGTCTGTCAACCTCAACGGACACCACCTCCTCTCCTGTTAGCTCCTTTGGCCTTTGAATGCTTAGCTCTCCTGACTCAACACGGACTATCTCTCTCCTCACAGGATCTTTGTAGACGCACCTGACCTTCACCAATGACATGGACTCAGGCTCAGCAGAGACGTTGTCGCAGCGCGGAATCTCAAGAATCACGAGGAAGTCCCTTTCTTCTTCTGCGTACATGTCTCCGACATCGATTGTGGCGCTTCTGCCATCGGACGATACGCGGTTTCTGTAGCTCCCTGCTTTCACAGAGGATATTTTCAAGTCCTGCTCATGAATGCATTCGATTTCCACAACCTGCTCAAGAACCACGACGCTGAGAAGCCCTCCAATGCACTGCGCAAAAGCGTCCTGAATCACAGTCTCTGTCTCGATGAAGGAAAACGTGCCGCTAGAGAATTGCGAGATCGAGTGCATGAGCTCCGCGTCGTGATCAGCTCCAAACCCGAACGTGTGTATCGGAAAGCGGCTAGTAGAGCTCGGAAGGAAAGACTCGTAATCTGTTCTCAGACGGAGACCAGAATGAGAAAGAGTGAAGTTGTCCTGCCCATCTGACAAAAGCATCATCCCTGAAACCACATTCTTCCAACGCCTGTCCTCAATCACTCTAGCACCAACCCTAAGCCCCTCCGCGATGTTCGTCCCGCCGCCAGCAACCAAGGAGTTGACAGCCTGGATCGCCAGCTGCTTCCCCGTCTCATTCATCAGCCTTAGAGGGAACAGCCGCCCAGCAGTTGAAGAGAAGGCAACCACGGAAAGCCTGTCCCTCTCATCAAGATTCTGAATCACAAAACCCATTGCGTTCTTCATAAGCTCCATGTTCGTTCCTTCCATGCTTCCACTGACATCAAGAACCGTAATGAGATCCAAAGGAGCACGAGTGCGCCTATCATCACTACTCACACCCTCCGCCTTGAGATGAACAAGAACGGCAAAGTCAGGACGAGTGACCGGTTTCGCCACCGCAGAGACTTCAGGGAACAGATTAATCTCGAGGGGCTGACGACGAGCAGCACCAGCATCACCGCTCTGGATGATTTGGGTCTCTCCTCCGTGAGGTAAAGGCTCATCGTCTTCAAAGCCCCTTTGAGCCGGAAAGGTAGGGAGAGGGACACGGTCATCGACGAACAAAGGGACTTGTTTCCACTGAGTTCTGCACAAAGGGCAAATCCTGTTTCCGTGTTTGACGTTGGAGGTTATGCAATCGAAATGGAAGGAGTGAGAGCACTCTGCTGTAAATATCGCTTTCCCGTCTTCCTTTCTAATCTCATCCAAGCAAATCGCGCACGTACTCTGCAATTTTTAAAAACCCAAAACCGCCGAATTATGTTTTAAGCCAAACCCTAATCGGAAAAGCGAGAACTAGACGATCGATGGATAAACCCTAGTTAAAGCTTTAAAATTTCATCAAACAATTTGTTATTTTTCGCATCACCATCATAAAAGAAGAACCTTTGGATTATACAGATACAGAGAAGGCTACTAGAGAGAGGAGAGAGAGAGAGAGAACCTTAGAGAAACGGAGGCCTGGAGAGGAAGAAGTAGACCGAGGGCGGGGAGAAGAAGAATTGGGTCGGGTCGGGTCAACGGATGATCTTGAAGCATCGGTGGAAGAAGCAGATGAAGGGTCTAGGGTTCCGGGAAGGTTGAGACCTTCGTTCGACTTCAAATCCGATTTCTCTTCTTGCCAGTTGTTAGGGTTCGACATTCTTGTGAGGATGAAGACTCGGAAAAGGAAAAGCGAAGGGAAATTTGGATGGAGAAGAAGGAGAAACTTGATCAGAAGACTTAAAAAGAAGAAGAAGAAGAAGAAGAAGCGGTTATCGAAGGAGAAGCGAATTGTTCAATTTAAATGATTTTAGTAACAAGTATCTCTGATATTTATTTAGTGGGTATTTTAATGGATCTAAAAGTTTATATTTCCTGTACGACTTTTATTTAACATTTTTCTATGGGACGCAACGATGCCGCCTAGAGAAGACTTAAGACTTAAGAGAGATAAATTTTCTTTCTTTTTTTGACAAAATAAAATTATGGAAAGCTTTTTTCACCATACCTCTTCTGTAATAATTACAAAAAAACAGTTCACCAGTCCAGTTAATTTTTGACATATGGGTCGTGTTTAAAAAGAAAAATGATATAATAAAGGAACAAAAAGGGAAAAAGGAAAATGCAAGGGCAACTTCCTCAGTTAAAAGATTTAATCCCTTTTATATAGTATATATATCAGAATAAACAAAAATTTAAGCATTTCCCATCTAACAATGAGCAGAGGACACGTTTCATTACAGTTACAGAATGTTAACTGCTTAATCAGGGAAAAAGAGATTACGAGGATATAAAACTCTAAAGTCTAAAGAGATAAGTAGATCACGTGGAGATAACCACGTTTCATTACAATCACAGAATGTTAACTGCTTAGTTAGTCAGTGACCCTCTCGGTTCGCTACGGTCTTCTCCAAATACGCGACATCCCAATCCCAACTCCAATAGTCAGCAGTCTCATTCAAAACATACTGGGTCAATTTATGGGGAAACCTACTTTAATTATTTTCTACATACAGTATTAGATTATACGCTGAACACATAAGATTTAACAATCTAAGTCAACTATTATTATACGCTAAATATTAAGATTAGATCACTCGTCGTCTGAGAGACAGACAACATCATCATTACGGTTGCGGCCTTGCAATCCGCTAACCAAGTTCTGTTGCAGTTGTTGCAATCCACTGTCTAAGCTCTGTTGGTGCTGTTGTTGGTGCTGGTGCTGTTGTTGCAATCCGCTGCCCAAGTTCTGCTGCAGTTGTTGCAATCCATTGCCTAAGCTCTGTTGGCGCTGTTGTTGTTGTTGTTGTTGTTGCTGTTGTTGTTGTTGCTGTTGTTGTTGTTGCTGATGCTGAATTAACATATTTGCATACGACAAAGGATGAGGAAGAGGCAACGAGGTAGAAGTTGTTGTCGGGATGGGAATCGAAGAGGATGATCTATATGAATTGGGGTGCGGTGGTCTTGCATTCGCAGTTAAATAAGTTGCAGGAGAAGCTGAAGAAGATGGAGCTGTGCTGGAGATGAGAGGCTGTCTAGGCGGAGGCATTGGGCAGACAGCGGGATTCAGAGGAAGGCCAGATGGGGGAGGGAGTGAACAAGGCAAAGCAGACGCCTGACGCTGCAGAGAAGCTGGCGGCAGAGCAGGAGCACGAGCCGGAGCAGATGCAGTGTAATTCCTCAGTGCACCTACTAGTGCTGCTCTCTGCGCTAGCTGCTGAATTCTACCTGCAGGAACAAATACGCTGTAGTGACCTTCGTGGCCTTATTATTATCTGAAACTAGCTTGCTTTGTTATAAGAACACTTACCCCTTGGAGCTTCTGAGGGATGAGATACGATCTTGGTGGTACATTTGGACACGAACGCGTTTCCCAACAGTTTGTTCATTATAATAGTATTCTTCTTCGTCTCTACCTCCGTCTCTCTGGCGTTCTTCTCAGCTTCTACCTCATGAAACCTTCTGTGATACTCTGCTTGTACTTCAGCCAACTTCCTCTCAAGCTCAGCTTTCAAGATTGATGTCTGCTCACAAACAATCGAGAGTCATGAACCAGTGAGAAAACAAAACAAAAAAAAAACATCAAAACTAAAGGTAAACGGGTATTGTGGACAACTAACTTTTTCTTCAAATGTCTTCTTTACGTTCTCTGATTCTCTCCGCAGCTTCTCCAGTTCATACTGAAATGGGTCAGTGTACATAGGGAAAGGTACTTGAGGAACAGGTTGAACCGCAATCTGTCCTGCACCACTGTTAAGGAGGAGTGATCGAACAGGAGCTGTAACACTTGCTGAAGGCTCCACACCACCTATACCGACAAGCTGTGCAACGTTATCTGCGCAAAAGGCATCAGACTGTGAGCAGTTTGGCAAACACTTACGGTTGTACTTTAATGCACAAGGGTAGTTACTCACTTGCAAAGGTTGACTGCTCTACTTGGGGGCCAGGTTCTGCTATTTCCATTTCACATGCATTTGATTCAGTTGTGAGATTTCCAGGCGAAGAAAATGGCACATGAGATGCATCCTGAGCACCCTATCCAGAAAAGAGAAAAATCACAAGCAAAAACAACACCTGATCACTACCCACTGTCTGCTCTGATTCTTGCAGTAAATTGACAATGAACATTACAAGGACTAGAACTTCAAACCCAACAAAAGAGAATAGTCTTCAATCAGAGTCAGGTACCTGATTTGATACAGCAGAACCATCAATTTCTACTGCATCTGATCCAGCTGTGTGAAGCTGAGCCACTCTTGTAATATTTTGGCCCTCAGTGTTTGCTGCTAGGTCAGCCTGAGTTCCAACCAACGAAGATGGCAGAGAGCATGCATCCTGAGCACCCGTTTTTTCCTGCAGGAATTTCGGAATGAGCATTACAAAGTTTTAAGGCCTTTTTTAACAGCTAAAGGTAAATAAGTACCTGATCTGATACTGGGGAATCACCAATCTCTACTGCACCTAGACCAGCTATGTGGAGCTCAGCTGATGTGTTGATATTTTGGCCCTCAATATTTGCTGCTGGGCCTGGCTGATTTCCAGTCGGTGAAGATGGCAAAGGACATGCAACTTGATCAGCCTGTTCACAAAGTCAATTTCAAACAACAATGATACCTGATCAGTAACCACACTCCCCTGCTCTTTTTCCACATAAGAAACTCAGAATGAGCACTTTACACTGAAAAATATAAACCAACAAAGATAAAGACTTCAATAGGGACCTGCTCTAATGCAGAAAAACCAGCAGTCTCTATTGTTTCTGATCCAGATGGCTGAGGGTCAATTGCTGCTTCAATCGTTTGGCCCTGATTGTTTGCTACAGGGTCAAGTAGCTGTCCGACCGGTGAAGAAGGCATAAGAGACCCTGCTGACTGAGCCTCAATTGCTACTTCAATAGTCTGGCCCTGATTGTTTGCTACTGGGTCAAGAAGCTGTTCAGCCGGTGAAGAAGGCATAAGAGATCCAGCTGACTGAGATTCAATTGCTGCTTCAATATTTTGGCCCTGAATGTTTTCTGCTTGGTCAGGTTGCTGTCCAGCCGGTGAAGAAGGAATAGGAGATCCAGCTGGCCGAGGCTCAATTGCTGATTCATTAGTTTGGCCCTGATAGTTTGCTACTGGGTCAAGTAGCTGTCCAGCCGGTGAAGAAGGTATGAGAGATCCAGCTGACTGAGACTCAATTGCTGCTTCTTTATTTTGCCCCTGAATGTTTGCTGCTTGGTCAGGTTGCTGTCCAGCCGGTGAAGAAGGCATACGAGATCCAGCTTGCTGAGGCTCAATTTCTGCTTCTTTATTTTGGCCCTGAATGTTTGCTGCTGGGTCAGGTTGCTTTCCAGCCGGTGAAGAAGGCATAGAACATATATCTTGATCATCCTGTCCAGAGAAGTCAATTTAATAATCAAAAAGGGCATCAGATCAGTGTCCGGTGTTTTTACAGGAAAACAATTATGAGCATTATAAAAATTTAAATGAACAAAGGATCAAGTATTCTACAGGGCCAAAACGGCAAAACGTACCTTATCGGATTCAGCAGAATCCCTAGTCTCTACCACAGACGCAGGGTGCATAGGCAAAACCAACTCATCAGGAATCTCCTGTTCAAGAGAACAAGCTTCCTCATTTTGCTGGTCCAAAATGTTATCGGAATCAGAACCAACATCACTTGTTCTATTATTTTCTATTGTAACCATAGCCTCCTCTCTATTCAAAGAAATTTCGGGGGAGGCAGACTTCACAAGATTTCCAAACGACTTGGATATCTCTGGTACCCTTGAGGGAACATCTTCATCTGGTGCCAATGATGTCATCTTGTCATAAATTAAGTGTTTTGACAAGGGCACATTCAAGGCTGTAAATTCCACTTGACAGCCAGCAGGAATCAGAATCTTTGTAGCCGCATTATCTGTAAGCTTTTCACCAGATAAGGTTGAGATATCCATCGCCTTGTCATTCCTTGAAGCCTCCATTTCATGAACCTGCTGAGTGCTGCCACCCGACATGGTTCCTAATGTGTTTTCTGCTTCTGGCACTTGATCTCCCTTAGAAACCATGCAATTTGTATCAGCATACGTAGCTTCACGACTGGCATCATTGCAAGTTTGTACATCAGGAGCATTTTTTGAAGTGTTTGGTGAGCATATTCCACTGTAATGCTTGTTGCTGGCACTTTTGATGGGTGCACAATTTATTAATTCAGCTTGTGCCCACTTCTTTACCCGACTAATCCAACATGCTTCATCCTCAGCCAACTTTTTCTTTTCAGCCTCATGCGTTTGCTCCAGACTTTTAAGGCCATCATCCCTCACACTAGTGATTTCATCAATCTTTTTTTCATGATCATGATCCAGCCGTTTGAGACCATCCTCTAAGCTCTGAGCACTTGTCCATTTACACTGAATTCGAATTATTGCTCCTTCCACCCTTTTTTCATTTTCAAGTTTCTGCTTCTTGTCTGCATACGTATTCACCAGCTCCAACTTTTTTTCCTCGTGCTTTTCTTTAAGATTTTGTAGTCGCTTCTTGCATTTCTTTTTGATGTAGCTAAGAGCCTTTTCGATATCTTCTGCTACTGAGCTATTATGGCCACCCCTCTTCTCAGTCATGCAATCTTCACCCTCTGAGCTACGCATCAACTTTATATTGTTCTTTTCCAGACGCACTGTAGCACCTGAGAGACTTTCATTCACTTGTTCTTTACTAACCGTTGATTGTTTAGAATTAGTACCAAAGCAATTTAACTGCAAACCTTGTGTGCGCTCAAGAAATATACTCTTCATGCAGCACAACATGGAATATATAAAATCGACCTCTTCTCTACTGCAATTGAAAGCTAATTCAGATTTTGCACAGGCCAGAGATTCTCCGCGGTTAAGTTTTTGCTCTGCAAACGAGGTTGCGATCCAACTCTGAAAGTGCATTATTAAGAACGTATTTAGCATGTGAACTTTTCATAATATATGCAACGATCAAAAGCCTTAGTGGCCTACAGAGCATGGGTTTTATTAGACAGTAGTAGCTAGCAGAATTCGAGTAATGACTGGAAATTTAAAACTTGTAACGCATTCCCAAAAAAGCAGTGATGCCTCAGAGTGAAAATATTCAAAAGACAGATGATGAAGGAAACAATTAATAAACTATCAAAGTGAATGCTGTCATACCAGGGCTATCTGGAAGGCCTGCAATGTGGTGGCTGGCTCTTTGCAGACACGGTGGTTTTCAATAACATATCCAAGAAATTTTTCAACCATGCTTGTCGAACCTTCCTGAAAACGAAATAATTTGTCAACCAAACACACAAAGAAGATATACATTTTATAGCAATTTTGATAGACTGTGCACCGAGTCAATCACAGAAGTATTCAGTATGGACACGGCAGTGGAAACATGTATTAGCCAATATATGGAGATATAAGACTATCTATTATAGCAGGTACTGGATACACAAAACTAACAGCATCAGTTGATATATTAAGTTTCTATACCAACAGCAAACAGGAAATTTTTTGACATACAATCTACAGGGCAGTACGATTCCTTTGATCCGCCAGCTGTAGCGGCCAAAGGTTAAATATATCAACACCTCCAATAAATGGATCATGCAAAAGAAAAATTGTCCTTGTTTGCTTCAGCAAACATTGTAGGACATGAGGCACATAACTACCTAGTGTTTTGTGCAGCAGTTGCTCTTTTTTACACATCATTAGTAACAAAGCCAGATCTAAGAACATAAAATTAGGTTTGACAGACGCGATATAGTTACATTAAGAACTTCACGTTTGGCTGTAACATGAAATGAGGTAACAACTCCAGTTACAATTAGTATATGCAAAAGCTAAAAGTAAATTGCACAGGCGAAAAAAGCCACTTACTGAAAGATGCAAAGCTTGGCAAAGTTTTGCCATCTCCGGCTTTAAAACAGCATGGAGAGTCTTCTGTGATTCCCGCAGAATTTGTCTCCTATCAATGCCAGCTAACATATCCTTTGGGATTCTGAAGATCTGACTGCCCACAGAAATCAAGCTAACAGCATCATTTCCGTTCAATGTACCATTAGTACCAGCAGCAGATCTACGTGTTGACTGGAGTGCTATAACTATTGGTGTTTCCAAGGTCCCTGTAGGAAAGATAGTCAGCAAAGTAATTGCAAAATTCAATGAACTGTAGAGGTATAGGAGCAGGAATGAGCTATTTTACCCATGTGATCCTTCCCAGAAGCTTTTCTTTCATTGTTATCTAGTGTGACATCGTCGGAAGCCTTCTTTCGCTTCTTATGTCCGCCACTGTCAATTGTGGCAGTCTCTTCATAGCCCTGAAAATACTGTATTCTTTTTCGACCTCTTTGAGGAGTATCTGAACAGTATTTCCACATGGGATTCCTCCCCTGGAACAGCTTTGTCCAAAATATATTTGGACTTTCTTCATCTGACAACTTGACATGTTCTTCACCAAGTAGAGTAGAATCAGTGCTGAAAGTTCCCTGAGCATGCTTGGCTTCCAAAAGTAGACACAGCTTGGCTTCATTTTCTTCTCCAACTTTAGAAGAAAGTATGGACGAGAATTCATGAATCACGCTGTCCATAATAGATTGTTCAAATGGAACTCCTGAATCTGGGGTTTCACTGCCATGAAAATGATCCAGCTTATCAAATAAATATGAAGCTCCCCACATGAGCAGTGCATGTATGAGAGAACGGTTTAGGTTCTCGATAGGCTTATTCTGCATAGCCAGCTTCAGGGATTTTTCTTCAACTGTACATGTTGAGTACAACCGGAATATTTTAGTTCTTTCAGAATATGACTCGATCTTTATCTTCTCTAAGAGCTTAACATCCTGCGATGGATTCAAGTTGCTTCCAAAAAGAATAAAAGCTTCAGCCCGCAAGAGTTTTATGCTGTGACTACATGCACGTTTTTCCAAGAGCAGAACAAAGCATTGACTCTCCTTGTTGAAATTGTTTATCGCGTTCTTCTTTGCGGAAACGACCCCATGCTCATAAGAATTTTGACCAAATCTTTGACTCATAAAATCTTCGAGGATATTACCAAGCATAAGCCCCCCAAGGCTTTGTGTTGCCTGTTAGAAAAAAACCAGTAATTCAATCAACGTGAGGCACAGATATGACAAAGAAAACACGAGGAGAAGAAACATTTTAGTCAATCATATCTCATAATGCCAGCTAATTACTGAAGGCTACTTTACAATTCCTCATCACATCATAAAAAACCATACTTCACCACCTAGTCAAATTTCAACACAAGACAGAATTCTAATGTCTAAGATATGTATACATAGATATATTCAGTTAGTGACGTATTCATGACAAACAGAGAGCTATCCTCATTCATGCGTAATGGAAATGCACCTGGTAGAAGACAACTGCTTTTAAACCGTTCTTCTTTATTTGAGTGAGCATTGCATCAAGGAGGTGAAGTTTCCCGCTTGCTTTGACTTCTACATCCAGGATTCTTTGCAACTCCAGATTCTTGGTTAGCAGTGGTTTCAAACATACATCCGTAACATATGGATGGTCACAGGTCTGTAAACAAAATTGCAACCACATGAAGGACTGTGAAAGAGGCTTTGAGAAAATGTGATGCTGACGGACAGTAGTCAGATACCTAAACTGCCTTATTTGCACTACAAGTTCTTTGTGTTATGGAAAATCATAAAACATATAGACAACAACCTTTTCCCTAACAAACAACCAACCGAAAGGCATAACACCAATGTGAAAACCTCTTAGGAGCATGGAGCACACAATACTTTTTTTCTGGCAGCAATGCAGTAAACCCCGTATCTATTTATCTATTGTTTCTTCTATCTTATTGCAGTGTTAACTGAGGATTTTAACGCACAAGCAATTGAAGAATAAAATTTGTTATCAAATAAACTTACTTTCCTTACAGAAGTGAGAGTTTCTTCGAGAGCTCCAACAAGATCAGTCCTTGACAGCGAAGAAAGAGATAACGATTTGGAGAAGAGAGTCCGACAGTATTGCTCCAGCTGAACCTCTGATAGCTGCACTGGAACCCAAAACTCTTGGTACATCGATGACAATTTGGGATCATGTGATTTATCTTGTTGCATATTTTGCCTGTTTTCCCCATGGTCTCTGCTTGTCGCGGGTCCAGTTTGCTCCATATCCTAATGCAATGCAGAACATCCAATTTGCAATTTAAAAGTAAAATGATAAGTATATTTAACAATGTAATACTAATAAGCCACTGTTTAGCGGGTGTCCAAAGTAGAGCAATCAGAAACTAACCTGTACCACCTGATTCGGTTCTTGAACTGGCTGCGCATTGCATATGCAGACACTCAGATTTTCAAAATCACCGTTGACCCTTCAAAAGAATTGTACAACTAAAATTACAACCCAAATCATATGTTATTGGAAAAAAAAAACTAAGCGAAAAATAAAAACCATGCGTTCGACAATTCATCTATGGTGGAAAGCAATTGTTCCAAAAGACAGGGAGCACTCAAGAATTCTTACTTTTGCCGTTTTAGGCATGTGCTGCATATTTCCGGTTGATTATTATCTTCGCACCCGGATGGAGATGGAACATCAAAACTCATAACGCGGTCATCTGCATTTGCAACTATGGGACGTGCATCCAGCACAATTCCTGCAGTGTCCCTTTTTCTTTTCAAAGGCAAATCTACGTTGGTTTCTACGCTATTTTTACAGACCAGAAGCTCTTGTGTTTCTGAATTCTTAGAGGGTGAACCTTTAAGGCTGTCATCCCCAGTTTCAACAATGGGAGATGCATCAAGCCCCAGCTTTTCTGTGTCTTTAATTAACTTGAAAGGAGAATCAGTGCCCTTCTCTAACTTAATTCCTCCAACTGGCAGCCTTTTCGATTCTGAATTTGCACTGCCTTTTAGAGCATCATCATTTCCCGCACGTATGCGGCGAGAAAACATCGCTCTGTAACTCCGGGCTGTCATTTTAGGCTCCCGTTCCTTGACCTTATCTGCCGACTCTTCTATATCATCTATCATCGTATCCTTGCTCTCCTCAATATCTGATGAAGTCTCTGCATTCCTGCCAGACTTATCTGATCCCTTGGAATTCTCCGAGACTGATACATTCTTTCCCTTATCGGACCTCTGCACAGGACTTGCTGTGTTTTTCTTCTCCATTCTAACAGACTTTTCTGTAGCTGAAGCAGGTGAGGAAGCTAGTCTCTCTGACCTTCTGGTACTAGAAGCTGGAGCTACTGGACTCTTAGAGGGTGTTCCCCGGTTTGACCTCCTTAAACCGGGGGTCTCTTGTTTTGTTAAGAGAGCAGCTGTAGATCTGGTTAAAATGGTCCTTCTTCCCGCTGAACCAATCTTTTCATCTTTCTTCATCTCCTCTGCAAAATCACACTCAATAGAGAAGAGGCAAAGAGAGATGAAGGCCAAATTGATCGCCGAGGAAGACTATCACACAAAAGTCTACAAATTCGGCGACAAAATTTTCTCACCAAACTTCTTATTTGACAGTAAAACAATGTGCTACACTAATAAGTATCTCCCAAAAGTACATGCGAGCCTCTAAAAACCCCTAAACCGTTCGCTCGAGACCAAACCGATCGCATCACACCCAAAAATAACCTAAAAGAGGGAACGAAGCGTACCTGCAAGAGAGAGGGATGGGTAAAATCTATCGCTTCACGAACTTTGAGCAGAATCTATCGCTTCGCTTCGCGAAGGGAAATCTGGGAATTGTGCGCCAATATGTAATTTTGTCTATGCTTTCATGAAGAAGAAGAAGAGAACTCTGTGTAAGCCAAAGCTAATTAATTAATATCAAGTTTTATAATTCAGACGTTAGAAACAACAGTGTCATTGTCGACAATCCCAAAAGAACACCAAAAAAAAATTAAAACTATTTTTAATAAAGGCCCATAAATACGTTTGGGCCATACTTGGACCAACCAATAGATCTAACACTCCAAACCCGATAGAAAACACCGTTATGGTTTATTCCTTTTATTTTGAACCAATCACCTTTATTAACCGTATTAATTTCTAGATTACACATTTCGTGCTTCCTTTGCGCATCATTTNTTAAAAAAAAAAAAAAAAAAAAAAAAAAAGTACTTCTGTTAAATGTTAATTATGGTCTGTATTTTGTTCATTAACACATTATTTCCAATGGATCCGATATGAAATATAACTTATCTAATCTCTTACTGCATTCGAGAAATGGTGGAGTTGATGATGATGCCTCAATAAGCACTATATAACTATATTCGCTTAGTTTCTTTATCACCGTCAAGGCGTCAATACATTATTCTGATGGATCCAATATTAAAAGCACCTTATCTGATATCTCTCTCTTACAATTTGTCGAAGATATATTATTGGGAAGAAGAAGCTATTACAATCAAATGGAGGTGAAATCTGATATAGATAGTCAAAACGATATTCTTAACTTATTTCTATCATGCTATTAGTGTTCTCCTTTTGTTTTTCACGATATATATAACCAAAATTAAGGACTAACATGATAAATAAGTAAAACCAAACTTAAAATATAATAGCTTTTATATTTAGAAAAAAAAAAAAACTTCCGATGGTTAGATATGCCATGTTGGTTTGTAAAGTGACACCAGACGCTTATTTTCACGCTGAAGCGGGCGAGCATTTGTATTCGATTCCTGCAGCCAAAAAAAAAAATGTGTATATTACGCCCTTTTTATAATTCTTCATACAAAATGATAAGTAAGACGGAAGGAAATACGTAACATTTACTTCATTAGAAGGAAAACAGGGAAAAAGGTTAAAGACACTCACATCGTGTACACTCACGCGAAGCAGATTCAATTGTTTCATTGTAACAGTCTTCATCTGGAAAATTTTGGAAACAAGTATAAAAAAAATAACAAATTTTAAAAAGAAGTCTTTAGATAATATGGATAGAGAGAATAATTAGTAATCACACCTCTTTTGAAATCGTCCAAATGACGTTTTCAGAACACGGGGGAGTTGTCAGTGATCCTAAGTATCTGTAATAGTGTCTTGATTCAAAATAAACTCTTCTAGGATCAATCATTCCCACGTATTCTTCGGACTCTTGTGTATCAGTTATCCTCTTCAAATATCTTTCCAGCTAATCAATAAAAGTATAAGCTAAGTAAATTTGTAAAAGCCACGGCTAATTGAAAAGGTTAGCTATGAATTAGGTCAGCAATTACCGAAAGGAGACAATAGTCAGGTCTTCCTAATTTGTAAAAGAAAGCCACAACAGCGTTGCGTCCATCTTTGCTCTGATGAACCATGTGTTCCTCTAGAAAAAACCTATATATATATATATATGTACATGTGTATTATTCAAACTGTCCATGCTATTCAAACCTCAATTAAACCCTCCGTAGTTGTTTTTATTTGCAAAAGCAATTCCAATATACATTCTATAGGGTGTTAAATTAAACTGAAATAGCCTCGAAAACATTGTACCAAATTAGGCCAATATGATCATTCACAACTTAGTACTAGTTCTTTTTAGACTCTTTTGTAATATGTTTATAAGTTGAAATCTGTCATTCGGTATAGATACCTTTTGCCATTGAGCGTGTGTTCTGAAGGAGAGTGCCAATGAATCTGTTGAAGTTGATATTCAGTACCGTTAATAGTGATACCTAAACCTGCATTTCCTCCTTCAAATTTCAACTGCCACATTAACAAACAAAAAAGAAGAAGAACATTATTGTATATATTACCCAAACATGCAAATAACATAATGGAAACTAAAGCCAATAGTTGATTGTTACCATGATATCATGGCCTCTGTTCTTAATGGTGGCATTGGAAGGTAAATAGTGACTACGAAGTGATCCAAGATTATGATCAATGAAGACTCTTTTGTCCGTAAGATCAATCGGAGACTGCATTGTGCCGTTTCCACAAATTGCCCATTCTGGCTTTAGTGTTCCCCATTTCTCTGGCCCCTTCTCTCCTTTCTTCTCGTAATTAAACTCCATTTCGTCCTCTGTATTTTCGTTTATATACAAATAATAAAATATGTTTATAAAACTCTATTTTAATTTACAAGTCGGTGGAAATATATGTGAACGTTCATTAGACTTCTAATTCAAAACTATTAAATTTGATGACTGTTAGTGGGTTAGAACCTTTATAAACTAGTACCAAATACACAAACTTTATGTTTAACGTAATGCTGATAAAGGCAAGATCTCTGGTAAATAGACAAACTCTTCAACGTTAGCTACACTGAAAAACATTTAAAGATGGTTTAAGAACAATGTCATAGCTTACCAACTTCTCCATTGCTTGGTGAACTGTAAACAATGGTAATATAGACGGAGATGAGAAAAAAGATGCACATAACTGATGATATCTTCATTTTTTTATGCTATGTTTCCAGAAGAGAGACGAAAGAAGATTAGAATCTTGGTAGAGCTAAATTCTTATGAAACAACTTCAAGGATATGGAGATACAAAGATGCATCCAATAGTATTTATCCTCTTATTTTTCTCTCACTCAAGATAACAATTCATATTATGTGCCTTATGTTCTTCCTGATCTCACCTTAATTTTCTCTAGTTTTCTTTATGTTTCTTTGTTTTTTTGGTAATTTTACCAAATTATTTAGTTCTGTAAGAGGGAAGGTACTCTTTGTGTGTATCACCAGTTAAAATGTATTTAGTTAGTAAAAACTTTTGGGAGATGCAATCTTGGTGTGATTGATCCAATAAGTTGATAGTTATTAATTTATAGAGATATGTTTTGATTTTGAATTTCTAATATTCNTTTTTAAAAAAAAAAAAAAAAAAAAACATTTGGGCACTGTAAAATTTGTTCAGAATATGTTGTATCAATAAATTTGGAAGATTTAGTCAATATCATTCATGAATTTCAAACAACAATTGAGTATGTTTTGATTAATTAACTTATATACTTAATGTGTTCTTTTACCAGTAATCATTGCAAGAACACACACCATCTCTGAAATGGTGGAACCGTGTTCTGTCTCTAGCAATAATCTCCCTTTTGTAAATCTTTGATATAAGCTTCGTAGCCTCATGACAATTTCTGCACACTCTTAGATTCTTCACAATTGTAAGTTTAGTCCCAGGCTTCGTACTGATCAACCCAAATGCAATAGCAAGCTTCTCGCTGTGATGCCTCAGTGCTCCTTCTTTCCATTCTTCTTCCATCTCCTGCAAGACTTCAGAAGTATCCGCAACAAACCCAGCTTCCTCCAGTAACACTTCCATCTCTTCTAACATTCCGTAGATTTCTCTGTTCCGTGGATGGAATCTATCCCCAATGAGGAACTCATGGACCACCGAATCTATCTCGATGGAGCTGCAACCGGGAGTTTTCTTCATACCTTTGCCATTGAGAAGAGCTCGGATTTTCGATACTTCGTTCCATCTTCCTGCTGCAGCGTAAATGTTGGAAAGAAGTACATAAGAACCTGGGTTTTCAGGTTCAACGTTAATGAGGTTTTGTGCAAATGATTCCGCCAGTTCGAGATTCCCATGAATCTTGCAAGCTTTGAGAAGGGAGCACCAAATCACTCCATCTGGCTCCATTGGCATCGTGTTTATCATTTCTTCCGCTTCTTTGAACAGACCCGAATGACCCAAAAGATCAATCATGCACCCGTAGTGCTCTAGCTTCGGAGTTATATTGTAGTCCCGTGTCATTGTTCTGAAAACATGGCGTCCACAGTCTAACATATTTGAATGGCTGCAAGCAGATAACAAACCAATAAACGTGATATCGTCTGGTTCAGTCCCATTCTTTCTCATTCTCGAGAAAAGATCGAATGCTGCATCTGCTTTCCCGTGCATCGCAAACCCAAATATCATTGCGTTCCAAGAGGACAAGCTTCTATGGAGCATACTGTTGAAAACTTGCTCTGCTGCCTCTATGTCTCCACATTTAGCATACATGTCGATGAGGCTAGTCCGGAGAGTAGAAGCGTTTGCAGCACTCTTTAGTTTCCTGTCGATGTACACATGAATCCATCTTCCAATATCAATGGCTCCAAGGTGTGCACAAGCAGGGAGAACACTCAGCATTGTCACATCGTTTGGACTTTCACCTGATCTCAGCATTTCTTGAAACAACAACAATGCTTCTTTGTAAAGATTCATATGTGTGTAACCACCGATCAATGTATTCCAGGTAATTACATCCTTGAAAGACAATCCCTCAAACAGACCACACGCTATCTCCACTTCACCACATTTTGAGTGCAAATCAATGAGAGCATTAGCAATATTGAGATTTGAACCAAACCCATGATGATCAATCATTGAATGTACCTGACGACCCAATTCCATACAACCAGACTGAGCACAAGCAGAAACTGCAGTGACCATTGTACACTCGTCTGGCCTAACGTTCGCCTTCATCATCTCTTTAAACAACTCTAAAGCCTCTTTATAGTAACCTGTTTCAGCAAACCCTGAAATCATCGCGTTCCATGACACTACGTCTTTCATGGGAATTTCATCAAACATCTTCCGGGCATTTCGAATATATCCTTTGGACGCATAACCCGTGATCAAAGCTGTGTAAGAAACCACGTCTCGGTGAGAACTTTTGTCGAACACCTTATGTGCGTCTTCTAATCTCCCGTTTTGAGCGTACATTGAGACCAGAGAAGTGTGTACGTAGACATCGAGATCATACCCAAGTTTCAGAACGTGCCCGTGGATCTGTTGCCCTTCCCTAAAAGCCTTCAACTTTACACAAGACTTCAAGAGAAACGGAAACGTGTAGGAATTAGGAAGAACCCCAACTGAAATCATACAAACATACAGCTTGAGAGCTGAAACTGGATCCGAGCTCGAGGCGTGCCCTCGAAGCATTGTATTCCAAATGAACTGGTTCGGCTCCTGGATCGTTTCGAAAACAGAGATCGCATAAGGAAGGCCATCAAAGTGTGGAGAAAGAACGCAGAGCTCGAGAAGCTTGCTGAGAGCGTAGTTGGTGTTGTGGAGACCAGTCTTGATTATCTGAGCGTGGATTTGGCGTAGAGATTGATGGGTTTTGCAACTGAGGAGAAGAGAAAGTGATGGTTGGCTCCGGAGAGTATCGTAGGGAGGATCAGAAGAAGAAGAATAAGGAAGGAAATGGATTGGGTAAGAAGAGGGAACGGTGAGAGGAGGATTCAAGAGCATCATCTTCTTCTTCTTCTTCTTATCGCGTCTTACGGGTTTTATTTTGCAATATTAATTTTGGAAAGTTTTAAACGTAAACGCGAAAATACAAAAACAAGACAAAATCAGTGTTTTTGCTAAGAGATGGCGTTAACAAACGCCGATAATGATGGTCTAACCGAAGTGTTGATACCGGTACGATTAGAGATGAGGATAAATAATTGATTTCGTATCCGCTTTGAAACAAACAAAAAAGTACTTATATGAATTAATATCATTATTTGTGTTTACCATTATTTTCACGGAGAATAAATAAACATCATAATAGAAAAATGAAACAATATTAACTAGCGAAACCATTATTTTAGTGTATATTTTATGACGTAAACATGAAGAATTAGATATTAGAAAGAACTTGTAATGTCTTCGTTAATTAATCTCTTGGTCTGTATAAGTGAACCACGCGCTTGTTGATTGCTTGAACCGGCCTCGCATTCCAATCTGCGTCCTGTTAAATATTATTTACACATAATGACAGTGAGTGAATAAATTGGACGACAAAATATCATGGTCTGACTTTATCATAAATGTCAAATTTCAGCACTATGGAGTAAGGGCTTATACACACATGAGAAATGTGCAGTTGAGGTTAACATGAGATCCATAGGTGGACGAAATTAATCAAATATGCTGCGTGTACGTGTGAACTGATGAGAAAGTAAGAAAAAACTTACATCGTGTACAGCCACGCGGAGAAGCCTCACTTGTTTCCTTGTGATGGTCCTAACCTGATAATTTATCAAGGAAAAAAAATCGTTACTGCTAAGTTCAAGAGAAATTAACATAACAAGAAAACGAAGTTTTGAAGGTCGATTAATAATAAAAACCTTTCTAACGACGCTCCAAGTAACGTTCTGGGTACAAGGAGGAGTGGTAAGAGAACCAGTGTATCTATAATATTTTCTGCTTCCGATCTTAATTTGTTTGGGATCAATCATCCCAACACTTTTCTCCGCCTTCTCCATATAAGTAATGGCCTCTAATTCCTTCTCCAACTACACAAACCAATAATTAAGATTATGTAACTAAATAGTACATATACTGACGGTAAAAATGATAATAATACAGATGCAAGCAATTAATTAATAATAGCTATTAAGTTTTTATTTGTGTGTACCGATCTGATAAATGTATCTGCTCTTCCGATCTTGTACAACACCGTCACGACAGCCATTCTCCCATTCTTGCCTTCGTGAACCATATGCAGCTCAAGCGCGAACCTGGTTTTTGTAAGTTATAATTAATACTTTTAGTTTGTGAATCTAACGGAACTGAAATTGGAGTTTTATTTATTTATTTTTGGTTAATTGAATTAGTCAATCATATATATGAAGTGAGTTTGGTCTGAGTATTCCAATCCAAATGAAGCTGAACCAAACTTGTCATTGTCATAGAATATATTATTTAGTAAAATATGACTTCAATATAGTTTATATTTTCTGAAAGTTAGATTCTCGTTGGAGCTCATCTCAAATTTTCTTTATTGCATCAACAATTTCTAATGGTATTTTCAATTTTTGTTAAGAAACAAAAATTATATATATTAAAATAAAACAATGGTGTTTATCATTGAAATGGTGGTAGCTATTATTTTGAATGACAAACGGTGTAAAAACATAACTATTTCTATTTTTTGTTTCTTTTCGATTTTTTCTTTTTTATTAGTATTAATTACGTGTATACATAGACAAGATTCCGATGTATCAGTTTAATCATATACTCAAACTAATTCATTTTGTCTTAACTTATGTCAATACGGCCGGCAAGACCTTTGGTGAATTTTTTGGTTTTCCTCTCAATTAAGGTTACCTTCTTCCATTGACTGTATGCTCAGAAGGAGAGTGCCAGTGAAGCTGTTGGAGTTCATATTGAAAACCATTGATCTCGATACTTCCTGCTCCATCTTCAAATTTTAGCTGCAACAATAGTAACAAATAATAATTGGTTTAAATCCCATCTATAAAAAAAAAAATTTATTTAAGTCCCTTAATTAAGGGTTATTAACTTACGATTATTAGTAGAAAAACACAAAGCTTACCTATAATAATTGTTTAATCTAATAATAACTAGTTTTATATAAAAACTCAACAAAATCAATGAAAAAGTGTGCTTAAACAGAAATCAGGGCCATAAGGTATTATATAGATACCATAATGTCGTGGCCTCTGTTCTTGAGAGTGGCTTTGGAAAGTTTGTAGTCTCTATTAAGCCTTCCAAGATGAGAAACAATGTTAACTCTCTCATTCATCAGATCAATGGGAGATTGCATCTCTCCTTTTCCACACATTTCCCATTCCGGCTTTAGTTCGCCCCATCTCTCTGGCCCCTTCCCATCGTTATTCTTGTAGTTAAACTCGTGTTCGTCCTCTACATCACCAATAAATTTAAGATTGTCAGAAACCCTAATTTGGAAATATCTATATATAAAATTTCAAAGCATACGACGTACCAACTTCTCCGTGACTTGAAACAGCAGCACTCGAAAGCGAAACAACGGTGAAAATGATGAGCATAAAGAAGAAGATGCATTGGATTGATGAGTTCCCCATCTTTTTTTTTGTCTTGTTGAAGATAACTATTTTTTGTAGTCTTTAAGTTCTGAGACAAGTTATACTGAGTATGAATTGAGCTTCGTTGGGAAACACATGCAGCTATATATACTTGTTAAGACAGAGTATTTTGTACGGATATGTTAAAAGCGTTGGGTTACTAGTCCACAAGACTTCCTGTGCTCTCTTCCTTCCAGACGACATCTTTGACTCTTTTGGTGAAATATTTTTTTTTTTAACTGGGAACAAAAGGCAGGTGTGAATCAAAGCCTAATTTATCACCAAATCTGTTACCATAAATTTCCAGTAAAAAAATTCCACAGTGGGATTTATTGTGTTCATTCCTATGCAAACGATTTTCAAGGATATGGCACACATTATTTTACTTTTGAAATGGTGAAATAATAATATTTTCTCATCTGAAAACCAGATCAATCGTCTGTATATTCAACAAACATTAATTGTCACTCATAAACGATTTCAGTGGAAAAACACTCGAAATTTCATAAGTTAATTGAACTCCAATTAAAATATATATATAAAAAAAAAAAAAAAAAGAAGAAGAGAAGAAAATGTGACTAATAGAAAACCAATACATGAAAACGACATCTTGAAGTGTCACGTTACTTTTCTGTGTACGACCAAATCGCATCAGGAATTCAGGGGAGGAACACTTTCTGACATTTTCAGACCACTAGTCCGAAAAAGTCATTTATTTAGAGTTGTTGGTTAAATTTCAGTATCTTTTTTAATATTATATACATAATAGAAATTTTACGAGATGGATTCCGCAAGGTCAAAGAGTCGTTTCACCTTACCATATATTATAAGTTAGTGAATGTTGAAATGATCCTTTGATTCTAATGGTCGTATCGTATCATCTAGAAACCATTCTTAGTCAATTTATATATATAAGCGAGTCTGTGCCTTTATTTTTTGAAATGGTCCTATCGATGTCGTATACATCTTAGTTTTATAACTTATTTAATTAACATATGCAAGAAAATGTAATTTCTGATATATGCACTTTTAGACTACCAAATCTGCAAGGTCTCAACTATCCCCTTATGTGAGCTCCACGTCTCGCGACCCATCGGTTTATAGGTGACATTGGCGTCCGAAAGCGCCAATTCTCTATTCTTCGAACATAGCATATAATATATAAACGTACGTCACATTTCATGACACAAAAATCAGTCTTCATTCGATTGCTCAGTACATGAGGAACTGGTAATAAGATTTAGGGTTACTCTGCTCAAGTTACATCGCTCTCATTATTCGTTCCGCTTCTTAACTACATATGATCTATCGTTACAAAATCCTAACTGTAGTTCGTAACTGCAAATATATAATTGGTGAGGACTCCGCCAAAACCAGACCAAACTTTTTTGAGTTTGACATGTCTCCATGTGGTCATGAAGTCTTCGAGAGTCTCCTGCATCATGACAATAGACGACTGGAAGCGTTATGGCATCATAAATCAGAGTTATCATTTTTGGTGTTGAAAAACACGACAAGAACATAAACACGATATAATTGTCTTCAAAAGAAAACAAAATTCTAGAATATTATAGACAATTACAAAAGGCGTCGTCAATGGATATATTATTATTAGTATAAGCCAGACTGCCAGAGATATAATTCATTGACGCTTTGCTCTAATAGATTTCATGCCGTACTGTTTCTTTCAAATCAGAAAGATTAGGTGGGACAATCTCAAATTTCGTGGGCCTGATTTTACTTTTTATTTTTCTATACAAAGCGTGGGCCTCATTCTATTACTAGCCCACATTGTACTGAATTATTTAGCTTGGAAGAGTGGGCTTCATATAACAGAAGTTGTGAAGCTCTTCCTTTTCTGACGTGGAATTAATTTTAAAGACAGGCTTCAACGTCACAATTTAGAACTTTTTTTTTTTGGGTTCAGATGTGAAAACACAATTTAGAACATCTGAAAGGAAGAGCTTCACAATTTGACTCATTTAGAACTAAAAATTTGACTTTTTGTCTTTGGAAATAGTATTTTTCAAATTTTATAGTGTATAATGTGTCAATATATTGAGATATCTTTTTTCTTGTTTTCCTAAATATATTGGAAAGTAATTTTGCTAATTATTTACGCTTACATGTCTTATCAACACTAGTTTTTGGATCATTGTTGTGAATAGTTTGGTTACATTGTATCATAAATGATATAGATAAATTCTCAAAAGTATCACATAATAAGTTTTTGTTCTCAAATTACCACAACTGATTTTATTTTCCAAAACTAACACAAATTTTTATTTTTCCAAAATTACCATAAAACTAAGACTAAACTTTAAACTCTCAAAACTCAATCCAAACCCAAATATTTTAAATTATAAACCTTTAAAACTAGTCTTTGTGGTATTTTTGAAAAAAAAAAACCTATTTGTTAAGTTTATTTGGAACAAATATACCACTTATCTTAAGGTATTTATACAATGAGCTAGGAGTTAGGCCGTAGTTTGCGAATCGGTTAACCCCCAATTACTAACATATATTAAAACATTGGTCATTTGGTCATCATATATTAATATATGCAAACTTCAAACTAAAAAAAAATTCTAATGTATAAAGTTTACTATACTTGGATGGTTCGTTCTACACATAGTTTAACAGTCGTAGTTTCTATATTTGAGAGTCAGCGAGGACGTCTTTATCTGAAATGTGAAAATTATGCGAAAAGTCTAATGGTACGTCATCATCAAATATCTGAATTATTGAGTAGCCAGCATTTGATATAGTCGGCAAACCACGATGCAGGTCAATGAAGCCATTATTAGAAAATAAAATCAAAGTCTCTCCATTACTAGGATATCTCCGAATTAGTTTATTTGAGCTAGTCATCTAATCGAGTTATATGTACATACATTCAAGGTGTGTACACTTAAATAAAAAAACAGATAGTAACTAGACGTGGAATATGTAGTAATCAGACGGATAAGCTCAAGAATAGCCTATTCTGAGTAGAGGGGATCTACACCTGGTCGATTTGGAATCCTAATCGATCACGAAAATCAATTTTAAAAGAACAGATGTTTACCCTTTAATTTACCCTTTAAATTAATATTTAGTTTAATAAGATATATTTGATTTTCTAATCATAATATATGAGTGACATTATTTGTAATTATTTTATAAATTAAACTTTATTCTGTAAATAGCATGAGAAGGTTCATAATAGTGATGGCACAGCATGTTTTCTCTTTTAATATATTAGGGATTATTGATTTTGACATCACTGTTAAAAATAATAATTAGCGCCAAGACACTATGTTAAATTTAAGACGACCCTCACTTTTCAGCATTGCGAAATTAGGAGTGCCGTATGTGAGTAAATTAGTTTAGGTTCTTTTAAAATTGTACTATATGCATGCCTCCATTCACATTAGGAAGCCACAATTAATTAAATTTTTACTTTATTGTTATAACTTATAAGTATACTTTCCTTTGTACTAAAAGCTATAGTTAAAATTTTATTTTGCGGTCTGATATGGTAAAATCACGATGTTGCAGTAAAATGATGATGAAATTAATATTTTGCGTTAGAGTTATTTATTCGAATTTTGTGTAAAAATTAAAAGTTCAAGTTTGTGCATGTTAAACACAAAAATCAAGATTTTCGTGTTGGAATCGTGGAAATTAATGCAGTTTAGATTTAGATCGATAGATATATCTATATCAAATTCTTTGTTTCATTAAACCTTAATTTATCATGAGAATCGTGGAATCTAATCTTGCCATCAGTTTCATAATAATAATAATAAAAAATTCATATCGGATACATAGGATCAATTTTTTTTTTCACAATGATTTCATTAAATTTAAGCTTCTAATTTATACTACCAAACAGAAAGAATTAGCCATTTTTAGACAAATACAACAAAGCATATCAGCAAATAACATTAAACTTGATAGTTTGTTAAAATAACATGACCGTTAAATAAAAACATGGCTGGCTTGTTTAATATGACCATTATGGTAATGCCGAAAAATTGAAAAGTAGTCATTTGAATATGTGACTTTAATAGCCAATTTTAATCTTCGAAGTTTGTCGGAATGATTTTGATTGCTACACGAGATAGCAAATTGATAAAGAATGTGACTGGACTTATCAGCCTTATGCATTTTTAGGTTGTAATTGCGCAAAATAACCTTCTGCATTGGAATTTTAATTACGATTTGGCGTCAAAATATCGTAATGGTAGAAGTCATAGAGGAAAAGTAATTAATGAGAGGTAATACATGGATGATCATTATTATAGGATTACTTTCTTTGTCTCCGTTATATATGTCAGATGAATTAGGCAAAAGTACACATGTTAACTTCTAAAACAAAGAGATGCTGAGCTCATCAAAATAGTTGACTTTTCACGTTTCGACAACGAATTTTTGTTTGTTTCTCATATCCCAACTTGTTGGAACGTTGGCACGTCAGCAAGATATAAGCGCTTAATTAGTCAGTTGACGTTTTCAAATAACCCACAGTTTGCTCAACTGGCTCTGACGTCACGAAGAGTACGGAAATTGCGTGCACATTTCGATTATACGCATATCTGCATATCAATGCACCTATTTTATATGATATTTTCGATAACTTTTTTTTTTTTCCTTGAGCTATAAAAGTATCATATTTTCAAGAGATTTTAAGAAATTCAGATTACGAAAACCTAACAGGACAAGAGTTCAAATGTTACGACTTACGAGATATATGTTTCTAACAAAAAAAAAAATGCATGTCATATTGTTTTCGTATATCACATTAATCTGCTTTAATTTTTTTTGATATATAATTTTTTGTATTTAAAATGTCATTTATGTATAAATAGAAATCACCAGCAATTCACCGTCACATAACACACAGTCGCACACAGAACCTCTTTCTTTTAATATCTAATCATTATATATATGGGGTTTAGATGAAGACCTTTACACATAAATAAATGTCTGGACATATTATTAAAAGTGTTTACGTCGCAGAGTAAGATAAAGAAAGGTGTGTTTCCCCCTTGTCCAACGATTGCAACTTTTTATATATAGAAAATGATATATGAAATCAATAAAACAATTTTGTTAAAGTCCTATATATGCAATCGTAAGCAATTTGAAGAGACAACTAATGTGCAGCTAAGGCCACTCCAAATTCGACCGTCCAGGAGATCAATTAGTTTATTCACTAAACGATCATATTTCCCTTTTATAGATACTATTCAGTGTAGATGACGACTGTGATACCCCTCCAAAATTGTAATTAGGAATGTTGACTAGTATTTTGTACAGTATCGCAATCTTCCTTTACGTGGTCTAGATGACAGCTAATTGATGTTAGTATGTTATCGTAGATCAAAATAGTTCGAGTTGATCCATCCGGTTCGGCCAAGTAGTGTCGCACTGGACCATTTAGATTCGGGTCCTACTATAAAAGTTGGGTAAAACGTGGAAAACCCATAACTGATGTTTGCATTTAACGTTTAATCATAGAAAAGATCAAGCTTAAAACCTAAACAGCAAGGTTTCTTGTAATTGTAGTAGTCTATATAGAAGAACCAGCCCTTATGTTTAGTTCCACATAATTTCATGGATAAGATTTGATAATAACTGACATATGAGGAAAGGGTAAAGCGGTCATTTTAAGGAGAAAGACAACCTTTGGGATAAGCAAGAGACTAGGAGATGCGTGCGGCGAAAATGGATTCCTCAAATGAATACTTTTAAATTGTTAGTTAACCGTTGAGAATCTCCAAATGCTGCTTTTATGAAATTGTCAACGCTAGGAATCCTATATAAGCCTTGCGTATAAGCTCCAGACATCAATCAACAAACTTTAAACATATCTCAAACTTGTAAAGGAACTTCATATATAGATAAAAAAAAAAAAGATCAATGGGTGATCCTACAGGTGAGCCCGGAAGCTCCATGCATGGAGTCACCGGTAAAGAACAGAGCTTTGCTTTCTCGGTGGCTTCACCGATGGTACCTACTGACAAGACAGCCAAGTTTGACCTGCCGGTGGACAACGAGCACAAGGCAAAGGTTTTCAAGCTCTTCTCCTTCGCAAATCCTCACATGAGAACATTCCACCTCTCGTGGATCTCTTTCTCCACATGTTTTGTCTCCACATTCGCAGCCGCACCACTTGTCCCGATCATCCGGGAGAATCTAAACCTCACCAAACAAGACATCGGAAACGCAGGAGTTGCCTCGGTCTCGGGGAGTATCTTCTCGAGGCTGGTGATGGGAGCCGTGTGTGATCTTCTGGGTCCTCGTTACGGCTGTGCCTTCCTTGTGATGCTTTCTGCGCCAACGGTGTTCTCTATGAGCTTCGTGAGTGACGCCGGAGGCTTCATAACGGTGAGGTTCATGATTGGTTTCTGCCTGGCGACGTTTGTGTCTTGCCAATACTGGATGAGTACTATGTTCAACAGTCAGATCATCGGTCTAGTGAATGGGACAGCCGCTGGGTGGGGAAACATGGGCGGTGGCATAACGCAGCTGCTCATGCCGATTGTCTATGAAATCATAAGACGTTGTGGTTCGACTGCTTTCACGGCCTGGAGGATCGCCTTCTTTGTCCCTGGTTGGTTGCACATCATCATGGGAATCTTGGTACTCACGCTAGGTCAAGATCTGCCAGATGGGAACCGAGCTGCCATGGAGAAAAGGGGAGAGGTTGTCAAAGATAAATTCGGAAAGGTATATCTATCTGTGTGAATATTTCATAGTATACTTATGTCGTAGCTATACATGTAAATGTTACAAATCTAACTCGAGTTTTTTTGTAAATGGTGTAGATTATGTGGTACGCCGTTACAAACTACAGGACTTGGATCTTCGTTCTTCTCTATGGATACTCCATGGGAGTTGAGTTGAGCACTGATAATGTGATCGCCGAGTACTTCTTTGACAGGTTTGTTGTTCTAATATCAATTTAAAAATGAAAAAGAAATAAAAACATACATAAATATAGCACTTAGAGAAAACATAAGAGTAAACATATGCTTATGGTTTGTTCAGATTTCACTTGAAGCTTCACACAGCTGGGATCATAGCAGCATGTTTCGGAATGGCCAACTTCTTTGCTCGTCCAGCAGGAGGCTACGCATCTGACCTTGCTGCCAAACACTTTGGGATGAGAGGGCGGTTGTGGGCGTTATGGATCATTCAGACGGCCG